>ML781179.1:503647-517855 GCA_009831015.1 Picea engelmannii | reverse complement strand
ATGTAAAAAGAAGAACTACAGTTTCTAGGCAACTGTGTCCTTCACTCCAAGATGACCTCGCAGAGAATGGAATTTCTACTCAGTGAAGGTCTTGGTGAAAATGTCTGTCGTCTATTCTGCTGAAGGAAAAAACTGTAAGTCGATGATCCCCTCGTGTACTAAGTCCCGGATGTAGTGCATGTAGATCTCGATGTGCTTCGTCTGCTGCCTCTGAACTGGATCTCTGCAGAACTTCAGAGTGCTCTGGTTGTCACACCAGATGATGATTGACTGATGAAACTGAATTCCCAACTCAGTGAGAAAATTTTGTAGCCACATAGCTTGAATGGTTATGTTAACTACCCCTCTGCACTCTGCCTCGACTTAAGATAGAGCAACGACAACTTTCTTCTTGCTCGACCAACAGATAGGTCTGGAACCAAGACTGAGTTAGTAACCAGATGTGGACTTGCAATCAATGCTATCGCCAACCCAGTCAGAATCAGTAAACCCAATGAGATCTAATGTAGAGTCTGTTGCATAATGAATCCCAAAGGTGATGGTGCCCTGTACATATCGAAGGATACACTTTGCAGCTTTCCAATGTAGCTCATGCAGCTCCTGCATAAACCTGGAAACTGCGCCAACTGCATATGAGAGGTTTGGTATAGAGTGTGTAAGATACAACAAGCTCCCCACTAGCTGTCTGTACAGTGTGCTATCAACTAGTGGAGTCTCCCCACCATCCTCAAGTTTCACTCCCGATAGGAAAGGAGTCGGAGCACTTGCAGTCTGTTATGTGAAATCTCTCAAGGAGATCTCGTGCATACTTGGTTTGAGACAGTTTGATGCCTGATGCATCTTGACTGATCTCAAGTCCAAGGAATAAGTGTAGCAGACCCATGTTCATCATAAGAAACCTGTCATGAAGAATCCTCTTGACTGCAACAATCGCTGAAGTCGAGAAACTAGTGATCAACAAATCATCGACATACAAAACTAAAAATAGAAGTGAATCAACCATCCTGAGCATGTATACATTCAGGTCTAATTTACAATGTACAAAGTTCTGTGACAAGAGGTAGGAGTCCATCATGGCATACCATTCCCTCAGAGCTTGCTTGAGGCCATAAAGTGACTTCTTCAGTCGACAGACCAAAGATGAGTCCTACATAAATCTCTGGGGCTGCTCCATGTAGATCTCCTCAGAGAGATCACCGTGAAGAAATGCATTCTTCATGTCCATCTGATGGAATTCCCATCCCTTGGCTGCCGCAATGGCAAGGGCTAATCGAATGGAATCCATATTTGCTACTGAAGTAAGGTCTCATCATAGTCAATACCATGAACCTGCTGAAAGCCTTTGGCGACAAGCTTGGATTTGTATCTGCTGATCTGTCCATCCGTTGCGCTCTTGGTCCTGTAGACCCATCTGCATCTGACAATTTTCCTCCCAGAAGGAAGGGGAACCAGATCCCAAGTCTGGTTCTCGAGGAGGGAGTTGTACTGCTCCTGCATGGCGGATTCCCAAAAGGGATTTCTAGCAGCCTCGCCATAAGACTGTGAATCTGAATACTAAACCAAGAAAAGATGCCTCGAAGGCAATGGCTCAGTGGTAGTGAGTGCAACAGGAGGCTCCTCGAAATCAGATCAAGTCCTCCTAGTATCGGTTGGATCACCGATGAGATCCCCTACATCCTGAAGAGTAGTCTGTGCCCACTTGGGCCTTTGCTTTGGCTCTACAACTGCATCTGGATGCTCTGACTCTGCATTCGACTGTACTGACTCTGTATCTGAACCTGAATCATCTGAGTCCTCTGAATCATAACTCTCGTCTGAAGAAGAATCGACATGTGCATGCTCATCATCTCGGACAGGTGGAAGAATGAATGTGTCTACATGCGGCTGCTAAGGTGCATGCGATATACTTTCCTCGAATTGGACACTACGCTCAATGATGAGTCTATCTGAGGAAATATCAATGAGACAATATCCCTTCACACAGTCAGGGTATCCAACAAAAATGCACTTAGTGCTCTGTGGATCAAGTGCCTTCCTCTTTTCAGAGGGAATGCAGGCCCATGCACGAAAACCAAAATTGTGAAAGTGGGTCACTTTCGGTTTGAGGACGCTCCAAGCCTCGTAGGGGGTCTTATCCTTGACATATCTATGGGGAGATCTATTTTGGATGTATGTTGCACAGTTAAGTGCTTCGACCCATGGTCTTTGTGGTAGTGACTTTGCATGCAACATGCCATCTCCTTTAGAGATCGATTTTTCCGCTCAACAACTCCGTTTTGCTGTGGAGTGTAGGGAACTGTATGTTGCAAATAAATCCCTGCCTCATGGAAAAGATTGTGGATCTCATGATTCACATACTCTCCCCCATTATCAGTTCGAAGGAATTTGATCTTCTTTCCAGACTGTGTCTCAACCAAAGCTTTGAAATCTTTGAGGTGTTGAAAGACCTCATATTTTTGCCTGAGAAAGTAGATCCAAGTAAAACGTGAGAAATCATCAACAAAAATGAGAACAAACCTTTCTTTCCTGATGGATGGATGCGGAAAAGGACCCATAAGATCACTATGGATAAGATCTAAAGGTGCAGAGGCTCGCTGAGACTTTCCTTTGTCGAATTTCTCTTGAGGGTGTTTCCTGAGAACACATCCTTCACATACTCCCTTTGAGAAATGGATGTCTGGTAGACCATCAACTAGTCTATGCTTGCTAAGTTGATGCATGTATATGAAATTCAAATGTCCAAATCTTTCATGCCATATCCTACTACTTTCATTAGCATGAGTAAGCAGTAAAGTAGAATCAGGTTCAATGAATTCAGAAAATGTATACAATCTAGACTGATGATTTACCTCACCGGTTGCAACCCTGGCGTTGGTTTTCATGTCACAGCTGTCCATGACATTTGGTGTGAAGATGACTTTCTTTCCGGTGCCGGAATCCGTCATCTGATACACAGAGAGAAGGTTGACAGAAATCTTGGGAACATGCAATACATTCTCGAAAATTCCGTTGGTGAGTTCAATCCTTCCTTTGTCGGTGAATTCGACAAAAGAGTTGTCCCCCATCATAATAGGGTGACCTTTGCATGCATCCAATGAATAATAGACTACTTCTAAGGCAACCATGTGATGTGATGCTCCTGAATCTACGATCCAAGCATCGGGAGAGGAGTTGATGGCAATCAAGGCATGGATAGAATTGCCTTTCTTGGAATTCAGATCTTCTGGCTTCTTCTTCTTTGCACCCTCGGGGTTGCGATCTCCAAGATTGTTTTGCTGAAGTATCTGAGACATCATATTTATTTGTTTTTGCATGCATGTGGATTCTGAATGGAATTCTTTGTGACAGTATGTGCATTTCTCTCCTTTTCTTCCCTTTTCTCCTTTGGATCCGGAGGCACCGATGAAGGGTTTTGTGTACCCTTCCTTCTTCATATGTGCATGAGCTTTCCACTTATCTTTATCTTTAGATTTATGATATTTTTGGCTGCCATCATGCATAGTGAGTGCATGTGCTCTTGGGCCTTTGATTGCACCCATGTTGATGAGCTTGGTTTTCTCTTGTGTCAGGGATTCGATAAAGTCCTCAAGAGAAGGCATCTTGCAGGTGGCTCCAGAGGTGAATCTGACAGTATGGAATGTGGATACTAATACAAATTATTCAGGACCAAGCTTGGAGAGAATGGTGAGAACCATTTGTTTCTCCTTCGTCGATTTATCAACCCCGCAAGCTTTGAGTTGCGACGGTAAATCCTTGAATTTGTAAAGAAACCTTGGATATTGTCGAAGATTTTTGGATCCAATGTGAGAAGCTCCACCTCTAGCATGTGTCCCCTCATCTCATCCTATTTTCCAAAGAGCCCTTCCAATATTTTCCAGGATTCATTGGGAGTCTTACAAGAATATATGTGAAAAAGGAGATCGCGAGAGATACGACTGCAAATTGTTCCAAGTGCCTCATCCATGCGATTTAAGTACTTGGATTTTTCTATGGCTGATGTCGATTTTGTATATGTATTCATGGTTAACCTATACAACCCTTTGTATCGGATATGTATGGATATTTTCTCCTTCCATGTAAAATAGTTGTAAGGTGTAAGAATGAATTCTTTTTGGAATTCCATCTTTCCACTGTCTTCAATCTTTTGTACCTGCAAAATTTTTTGGTGTAGATTTTGCTTAGTAGTTCATCGGATTTGATACCATGTAAATATGTTGAACTTGCACAGAATAAATCTAGCTAAACTATGATACACACATTTGCAGAGAGAATAGAAGAAAGAAGAAGAAGGAGAGAAAGAATGGAAGAATTCTCATTAACCGTTATGAATAATGAATAATTTACACATGATATACTCTGTATAACTCAATGAGTTCGACTTGAGGTGAACCAAGTTGCCATAGTGGTGGTATAGAGTGACCTGGACACACATCAACAGTTACGGGAATGAACTTCCACCTATTCTAGTCTCTCAAGTAGTTACGGGAGTGAACTGCCACCTAGTTGAGTTAACTAGTCAACTAATCTTCAATTAACTGATTGAACACAGAGTAGTGAGGAGTTAACTCAGGGAATCAAGGCTATTGTGCCACTTTAGTGATGATACCAAGTCAAGGTCGAATTATCATGGTGATGATCCCAATGTTGCATGGTGATGATCCCAATGCAACATCTAAACTCAACTCAACTAGTCAAACTGAAGTGTCAAATGAAAGAGAATATTCTCTAGGTGGAATATTCTCTCCTAAAATATAGGAGACTCGATAATGACTAATTATGACTAATAAAAAATAAAAACCTTAGGAAAAATAAATCCTAGGTGTGTGTGAAGTAACAAGTAACTCCAACAAATCAACTTTGTTTGAATACATTCTTCTTCATTCAGAGAAACCCTCAGGTAATGTTAAGTTCACTACCTTCCTCCCCTAGTTACATACTCTAGAATTCTTCCTCACTTTTTTAGAAAGTCTCTAACTCCATCCTTCATTGTATATAAGACAACCTCAATTATGACTTTGAAGATTGGACCCAAATGAGTCAAGGGGGACAAGGACTATCACATTTAATGCATGACAATATGTAGGGGATTTAACAACATATGACCATCACTAAAAATCCTCTAGGATTAGATTGTTCATTCCTAGGGTTGTTTCTTGGAGAATCCAAAGTTCATCCACACTACAAAAGTTTTTTTAAAACTCGATTTATCTTAGCACGAAATTGATCTGAATTTGCTCATAAAGGACCTTGCTTTATGTACGGAGTTTGCCTCTTTATGAAACCATGATAGCATAGTTTTAAGCTGTTTATACAATCATTAAAATAGGTTCCAACTTGGGTAAGAATGCCTAGTATTTCTTTTGAATATTATAATAGATATACTCTTATGGCCATTGGTAATACTTTGGGAAAGTTTATTACCTTAGGCCTAGAAACAAGAAGGAAATATACTGCCATTTTTTCCCAAATATGAATTTATGTAGATATAAACAAAAGGTATTTTTGATAAAATCATGTTTGAGTACAAGAATCACAGTTGAACACAACTTCTAGACTACAAACATATAACATTTTGTTACAAGTTTTTTTTTGAGCATAGTCATGTGGCAAATTCATGCCTAAATTCAAGGTTCTCTTAAGTTAAAAGTGGTTGAAAAGCAAGCCCACTTGGTGAAAGCACTAGGATTTAGGTCATTGTTAGGTGACTCCACATATGTATCTAGAGATAATTGTATTTAGAGTTTCAATAAATGATCTTACCCTAACCACTGAGGTGGGAGGTGTAGACATTGATATGAACATGATCAAGGAAATGAACCTAACATCACAATGTCCTAATGACTTTATGTTTCTACTAGAAGGGCGAAGTAGATGTATGAATTGAACAATTCAAGACAAGAAAGGGAATCAATTTCTTTTTCCAAGATATAAAATGCATTACAATTAGTGTTATCAAAACATATCTCAGTATCTAGCTAGGTTGAACTTTGAAAAAAGGGGGAAAAGGGTAATTCATCAATGAGCATGATCCTTAGTCAAAGGCGTCAACAATAAGTGGCCTTGTAATAAATTGTGTAAAGTAGCCTAACCAATTTGTGGCCTCTAATGAGAAAATTTCATAATTAGTCTTTTAAAATCAAATGAAGGGTTGAGAATAAAACATTCTAAGTTGAACCTAATCTTAGAATCATATAGATTAAAATATATAATATCAAACTCTGATCAATGTGAAATCACAGTCTCACAAAAATAATGTCCTATACAATATGTGGTATATAAATGATGATTGCAAACTAGTATGTGCCATCAATAAGTAAGAAATATTGAAAAAATTGACAAGGAAATATGACTAATTCATTAGTTGGAGGAAATTTTGGCCATGTATGAATCGACTATGACAACAACAAGGGTTATTGATGTTGATCACTAAAATTATCAACTAGACTAAATTGCAAAGCAATATAACTCCTATGTTATATTTTGACTATTTACCTATCTTGATTTGGATTGTCACTTGCAAAGTTGTGCCCTATTTGATGATTTTACCTTCCTATGACTTCTTCAAGAGTCAGTTAATACCCTTCCAGCTTGATATGGTTTGCATATAAACAAAAACACACAATCTTTAGAAAACACAAGAGAGAGAATATTTGGGGCAAAGCTAACTCACCCCAAGCTCTTTGTTTCTAATAATATTTACATGGAAAAAAACCCTTCAATTAAAGTTGACTGAATTAAACACATTAAGATCCCTTTATTTAATTATCCACTCTCCAATACTTTCCAATGGCTACAATATTAAATGTTGGAAATAATAATAATAATAATAAAAGATAAAGACTTGGATCAACAACTATCTCTTAGAGATCATGCAAACAATTTGTTCTAGCATATTCCACTATAGATGAAAAATATGTGGCTACTACAGAGGTAACATAGGAGATTGTGTTGTGTGGCTTAGGAAGTTACTAGATTATTTGTAGGAGAAACAAGTAAATGCTACCCAAGCCCTTTCCATTTAACTTATTATGGTCCGAACATTGAGTACTATGTGCAATGGAAAGTAAGGAGCACCACATTGCCACTTGAAGCTATAAACACACAGAGTGCCATATGCAATGGAAAGCAAGAGGCACCGCATAATGAATTTCCTCAACAAGTGGGACATTCATTAATTATGTGTTTATAAGGTCCTTGATTTTTATGGAGAAGCACTTTATTTCTCTCAATACCTTAGTGCGATCATCTGGAAGGATAGTGATTGGCTGTTATCTTTTTCCATCCACAACACCTCTGGGCCTTTATCCCCTTCTTCCCATGAAATGAGGTACAATCCCTTCTTGGGATCAATGAACCCAAAAATAAAAAAGATGAGGAAACAGAGGGGAAGAAGTGTGGAAAGTGGCAAGTATGAATGGGAATGGTACGATGACCCTTCAATTAACCCCCTAGTAGCAACCCTTTCCTTGAGGGTGGCCAACTTATTAGGATACAATGACAACCACCGAGGTGAAACTAGGAAAAAGGTATATATTCCAAGAAAACGTTCCATAATCAAGAAAGGACTCTTTGCAACGTGCTCAAATGATCCAAATATTAAAGTGACACTTACCATGAGACCAAACTTGTTACCTCATGAAGCAAGACCCATTGTCTTCTTGGATCCAAGCCTAAGTAGTGGATGTCACTCTGCTGCTAGTGATGAGTGATGATCGACATGAATAGGAGGGAACCTATGGGCTCTACTGGTCAATATGAATCTCGACACTCCATTTCTGCTACATGTGGGCCTCGATACATGATATCCTTAGTTACCCCGAGACTGGGGGGGTAACATATAGCTTCTACACGTGAACATGTGCTCACCATAGAGCACATGAGAACACCAAGATCTACTAGTATGACTTGTGCCTACACATTCTGAAACAAAATGTCAGGGTATCTGAGGTGGCATACTCACCCCTTATTCATATGAGAAAATATTCTAACTATAAAAAATCTAAAGAAAAACTTGATAATAATTTTTTTCGACATTTTTATTCTAACATATCAATATGAGTATGCAAAACATAAGGATGTAACATAGCAATATGAAATGATGCGAGAAAAGAATATATAAGGATGTATGCAAATCCAAGCAATATGCAACTACACTACCATGATATGCATGATGTGACATATATACAATGTAATGAAGGATGCAAATGCCTACCCTAACCTACCTACTCTAATCTATGTTAGTGAAATTCTAGGCGTAATCATATAACTAGTAAAACCAACCTATCATTGTATCAAAACATCTACCCATGTGCTTCATCATGAACCAAAATAAATATAATTAAGAAAAAAAAGTTCATGAGCTAGAAAATGCATTAGATCATAAATAACCATAAAATATAACTCATGGAGGTGGGATGGAGGGACCAAATTATGCCAGGTCATGTTCCCACAAGAATGCTCGATCCATCTCTGAAAGGGGCTGTGACAAGATAAAAAATCATAAGGCTGGCTCAAAGACTCTGAAGTTTGAATACCCTGTATATTATCACTCCTCGAGGCTTGAGAAGGGATGAACAAGAATATGGAGGATGAATGACAACTACTCAGGGGAAGGTTGAAATATTGAGATGTCAAACTTCTTCTTAAAGCATTCAACCTACCCTTAAATTCTAAGAATTTTTTTTGCCCCGGAGACAGCTTGGAACAAGGAATGTGTTTCCCAGCTGCATCCTCAATGACACAATGAGATGAAGGGAAAGAGGAAGGATGGAAAATCTCATCCCAAAAATATGGCTCTAGGAAAATCATGTCCTTACCCTCATCAAAATTGGAGCACAACGGTGATTGAAAATTTTCTTCGTCGAGTAAAACCAAGTGATCAAAATAATATGTATCAAATCCTCCATGGTATGATAAAAAATCATTAGGAGAATGATGCAAAAAATCATCCCTAGGTGGTTGAAACAAATCTGCAATCATGTCATCTTCTTGTTGCCAGACATCAAAATCAGTAATAATCACATATGGTTGTTGTAAGGGAAAAAATTGAATCTAACCTTCAATATCATAAATGGGATCTTCATCATGACCAATCACATCCCATTTACGTCTCCCAACATGCATAAACTCATAAATGTTATCAACCACATCATCATCTTTATTATAACATGAAGGGCCCAGTGTATCAAAGGGTTCATCTAACACGTCTTCATTTTCTTAATCATGAAATAACTCACTGCATTCTTTTCTTCTTGTGCAGGAGGAATGGAGGCTTGGATGACTTCATCAAATGTAAGAGAAAACACCAACACTTCGTCTTCATGAGGAGGCTCTTCATCAAGCTCATCCTTGGGTTCACTATGATGCACCTTCCTGAGATATTCTACAATCTTAGTGGTGAACCCTACATCTTCAAGGAATACTGTGAGATTTTGAAGGATATCTTCATATCTAATGTTTTGGGCACCAATACTCAATAAATATGCTAATGAGATCTATGAGTGAAGATATTCCCTTTGGTTTGCAACAAGACTTGACCCAATTTTGTACTTTCGAGGGTAGACAACACATAATTTTTTTTATTCATATGTCCTCGGGCTATGGTTCTATTACCCATAGGTACTCAAGGAACTCTACTATATGAATAACAACATAACCCTTGAACATTGGATGGTCTCCCCAAATAGAAAACTCATGTGGGTATCCATGAATGTTCTCAAAATCAATAGAAGGATATCTTTCTTAGTCATCCCCAGGTGCCATGGTTCCATCACTTGAGAGTATACAAAGTTGAGATCAAGATGACACCTAGGAATGTACTAGTTGAGTCGCCAGATGACCTCTTTGGATCATCAAAAGAAGGTGAGGGAATCACCCTCAATGGAGTCACCGGGTAATCTTGTAAGACAAAGGATTCATGAGAAGCTTACCAAAAGATATGAGTTGAGGAGAATGATTCAATCCTCCTCGACAACAACGCCAAAATATTATCGTAGGATTTGTAGTTGTGCAAATCCCAACACAATATCACTAAATCTTGCATAACTACAAAATATCCTACCATTGTCATCTTAGTAAGAAATACCTTATTTTAGTGATGGAGGAGGTCCACCGTAGGGGAGGCTTACTCGTTGACCTCAAGGGATCAAAGTAGCAATTTTGTTAGCCAAGCCTACTTCCCCCTCTCTTGATCACCTAAGTCAAGGTCTAGGTCAAGTATAAATAAGAGGTAAAAGATGTTTTAAGTACCTTCCCAGAACAATAATACTTAAAGCATATATATGATGAATTCCAAGCACAAGCATGTAGATAGAACCTCTTTAAGACACTAGACCATAAAAATCACTATGGTTGTTATGAAATTGCAACAAGACAATAGTTTCCAATAGCAATAGATAAATCATAACAACAACAAGAAATACATATCAGAAATGCAACAATTGACAATAAAAATTTAGCATAAACTTAACAGATTAATATCTAATTGCTATATGCAATTTTTGGGTAAGTTAGGCCACCTTTAGATCAATGTATGCAAAAAATAAGAGAGTATTTAGACGGTTGTAGGAAAATTTTGCAACAACAACAAGTTTGCAATCAAATTAGCTTAAGTTAGTGTTAGTTAAGTTAGTAGATAGCTTGAGAGATTGAAAATAAAGCGTTTTTTGATCACTTTGACCACGAGAGATTTAATGATTAGTGCCTTAGGGATATGGAGTCTTGATAACAAAAATGAAATATATTTTGGAGATGAAGCTGGAAAAGGATAATAGGTAGGGCTTGAAATCTAAGGTGCTATCACATTAGAGCCTTAGGCTTCAAACCTTGAGGAGAAGGATTGCTAGAGTGCAAGCACTTTTGGACTCTAGCAACCTTTTCTCCCTTCTTAGGTACTTCAACTAGGTCACAATCAAGAGTCTAGAATCAAAATACTAAAGTGATAGCACTTTAGGGATTTAGAGGTCTAACCCTAGGTAGTATTTTCTTAAAATTTTTATGAATGAAATTAATCGTGTGAGAGGAGGAAGCACTTATGCAGCTTTGGGTTTTACCAAGCAAAATCTTCAATATGAACAAATAAAATTCACCATAAAACATTCAATAACATGAAATTGCAGAAATTTACTTACTTCACTAAGATATGACAAGAATAAACCCTAATTGCAGCAATACCATCCAAAAATTAGCAAAAGAGCATCCAAACTTGACCTCCAAGAGATAATGCACTAGAGAAAAGAACCAATAACACTTAAATAGCAAAAATTTCAGAAGTGGTCTCTCACATGTGTGAGAAAAATGTGATGATAAAATGAATCTTGATTAGCCATATTTATAAGGAAACCCTAGCCATCTAAGAGACTACAATGAAAATTCATGTCTCCACAAGAGGGGCCGACCCCTTAAATTGTCTCTACACAAATTCAAAATATAAAAGTTTACATCAAATGAAACCCTAGAAGGGTAACGTCATGCCCTAAGAGGGCGGCGTTGGGATAGATGAGGTGACATCAAACTCCAGGATGATATCGTTGGGCCTCCAAAGGCCAAGTTTCACTCTCTCATGTGCCAAGGTCCATGCTAAGTGCCTCCTCCCATCAAATCATGATGTGAACCATCAAACCCTAGCCACTAGGTGACGTCAAGGGCTAGAGGGTGATGTCTGGGCCTCCAAAGGAAAACGTTCAAGTGGGGGGAGGTACAATATTATCCTTTGGTGATGCTAAGGTGCCTCCAAGGAAACATACTCCATCCTCAAGGTGAAACTCTCATCAACAATGGTGCCCCACACGCGGGGTCTAGCATCTGTATCATGGGCTTCCAAGACCCTATGAAGGTTGAAGTGGTATAGTCCCTTCATGAAGAAATCTCACCGGGCAAGGTCCTTCAAAGAGAAACAAGTGCACCCTCCAAGGGTCCACAAGTCATATGAATCATGCTAAACAAGACACATATAATAAGAGAACCACTTGAACATGTGCATCAAACCCCCCTTTTCAAATTAAACAAATGCTCAAAGACCTTATAAAATTTGCCAAATTTAGGTATGGGAGGGGTGTCAAGGTGCCCTATTGGGTAGGCCAGTCCCCAAGTCAAGGAGAGTTTCCCAAGAATACCCCATCTAAGTCATGCAGTGAGTATGAGGTGGGTTGGGGTAAAAATTCTAGGCATGGGGTTCTTGACATACAAGGGTTCGTATTGTCTCATTTATAGGTGCCTTTGTGGAGGGTGTGCTGCACCTTCGTTTATTATAATGAAACCTTTTTCCAAGACCTTTCCATATAATTTATTATGGTCCGAACATTGAGTACTATGTGAAATGGAAATTAAGGAGTACCACAATGCCACTTGAAGCTAGAAACACATAGAGTGCCATATGCAATGGAAAGTAAGAGATACCGCAAAACACATTTCATCAACAAGCAGGACATTCAATAACTATGCAATTACAAGGTCCTTGATTTTTTTGGAGAAGCGCTTTATTTCTCTTAGGACCTTAGGGTGAACATCTACAACGATAATGATTGGATTTATCTTTTGCCAACTAGAACACCTTTAGGCCTTTTGCCCCTTCTTCCCATGAAATGAGGTACAATCCCTCCTTGTGTCAATGAACTCGAAAACCCAAAAGATGAGGAAATAGAGGAGAAGAAGTGTGGAAAGTGGAAAGTATGAATGGGAATGGTACAATGACCCTTCAAGGAACCCCCTAGTAGAAACTCTTTCCTCTAGGGTGACCAAGTTACAAGGATACAATGACAACCACGAAGGTGAAATTAGGCAAAAGGTATAATTTGCAAGGAAATGTTCCATAATCAAGAAAGTACCCTTTGCAACATGCTCAAATGCTCCATATATTAAAGTGACATTTACCATGAGACCATACTTGTTACCTCATGAAGCAAGACCCGTTGTCTTTTTGGATCCAAACTGATGTAGTGGATGTCGCTTTGTTGCTGGTGATGAGTGGTGATCAACATGAATAGGAGGGACCTTGTGGGCTTTGCTGGTTAATCTGACTTTCGACACTCCATGCATGTTACCCGTGGGCCTTGAGACATGATATTCTTAGCCACCCCTAAACTAAGGGGGTAACAGAGCACATATGATGATTTTATTGATTAATAATTTATGGTTTCATATATTATTGAATTAATTTACTCATCAAATTATTTTATATTCGTATGTGTTTGCTTGGTCAATCTGTATGAAAAGTTACTCTACTAAATGATGATGATGATGATATGACAATCATGTGAGACGACATTGGAGCACATTCCACACCATGTTTCTCAGGAGACACATTCTCTCCTTGATATTGGCCTTCTCAAATATACTGAGGATGGAATGTCATTGAAGGTGAAGAACATAGTCATACAACAAATGATTCATTAGTGGAATCAACGATGCTATGCATTGCAAGTTGAGGTTTATGGTTTATATTCAACCCATTTGAGGATGCCATTTATTACATTAATGAATTATCTCAAAAGGGTTACAATAATCCAAATTACACTTCCATGTCTTAACAAAGTTACCAACTTAACGAGAACTCTCTTGAGTTCTCGTTTTTTAGAGGTCACATTTTTTACCCCCATTTCAAAAAATGGTGCTACCGATAGCACCCCCTTTTTGTAGGGTGGTTAAAATTGTGACTTACCAACCTAACGAGAACTCTCCAAACTTCTCATTTTTTAGAGGTCACATTTAATGGTTGTTTTTACCTCCATTTTGAAAACTGGTGCTACTAGTTACACTATTTTTTTTTACAGGGTTAAAATTATGACATTTTAGAACCATGAATTGGAATGTTGTAAAGAAAAACCCTTAAAATTAAACCAAAAATTGAAAAGTGGTGTTCCCAATAGCACCCTTTTTTTTACAGAGCTAAAATTACAACTTGTTTAAAACCATGAGCTTAACAACCGGTACCATTACAATTGAAATCTTAAAATTAACACTGAAATTAAAAAGTGATGCTACAAGTAACACCCTGTTGTTTTATGAGAGATTAAAATTACAACTAAACCAAACTTTTAAAATCAACCCTTGAATTGAAAAGAAATGTTAGGAGTATAAACTTATTTTTTTAAAACTTAAAATTGTAACATTTTTAAACCATCACCTAAGAAACTGATATTATTGCAAATTAAATCACCCTACCTACCCTTACTACACACTTACCTTCTCCTTCAAAAAAATCATAAAAAG
>ML781179.1:484772-499883 GCA_009831015.1 Picea engelmannii | reverse complement strand
CCCCCCCCCTTAGGAAGCAATGGTCTCCATTTCATTGAGTCCCCCCATTAGATGAAAATTTTTTTGTTGAATTTGGCCCCGGGTGAGCCACTTGCCTTGGTGCAGGAGTTGCCCTGCTTTGACAACTCGATAAAGATGGATCCTTTGCTATCGAGTTCCCTTGACCCGTGTGTCCAAAATCTGATCATTGGATGCTTGTTGCATGCAGCTAGGGTTGAGCTCTGTTGGTGTCAACTGTTCTGCTATCTCCGAGGTGTTCAATAATGGTGGGAAATATGGCAGAAGGAGAGCCACGTTGAATATTGGGTGCACGCCAAGGAAATGGGTAATGTTGAGTTTGAAAGCATTGTCACCAACAACCTTGGTGATGGTGTAAGGCCCATAATAGAGTTGGTGAAGCTTCCGATAGGCCCCTATAAGGCGTTCTTTCTGCAAGTGCAACCAAACTTTGTCTCCCACCTGAAACTTAGGTGGCACCCAATGTTGATCATGGCGTTGCTTGTACTTAGCATTAGACTTTTGTAAAATATCCTGAACCTATTGGCAGATGTACTGGATCTGCTCAATGAACCGGGTGGATTTATCATCTTCAGTTGGAGAAAGGGACAAGTCAGCCAAGGTGGCCCCAAGGGGTAGTGCAACATCCATGGGACCCAATGGTTGGAATCCCAAGCCCACCTGAAAGGGGATGTGGCTGGTTGAGCTAGGTAGGGCTCGATAATAGCTATGCTGAACAAATGGAAGACTCTCATCCCATGTGTAGGGGTGCTTGGAATTGTACATGCACATGATATGCACGATCATTCGATTGATGACCTCAATTTGGACATCTGTCTGGGGGTGGAAGGTAGTGGATTTGGTGAGTTTGGTGTCCAACAGTGACCAAAGGCTCGACCAGAATGTGCTGAGGAACCGACTGTCCAGATCTAAGACAATGGTTTGTTTGATTCCAAAATGTACCCGTACTCATTCAAGGAAGAGCTTGGCAATGGCCTCTACTGTGATGCTCTTCTTGCAGGAGGCCATAATCGCCATTTGGAAAAGCGATCAACAACCACAAAACACAGTCATTTTACCTCTTGGTGGATGGAATGAACAACATGTAGTCCATTGAGATGGATTCCCATGGCCTTTCAGGAGTAGGTAGAGGGGTGTACATGCACTGTTTCTTAGTGGTCGATTTGGCAATAACATAGGCAATGCAGGACTTGATATACTTGCCGAAATCTTGTCCAAGTTTTGGCCAGTAGAAATGTTTATGCAACACTGCCACTGTCTTTTCGACGCTGAAGTGTCCTGCCACCCGACTATAGTGGGCTTCCCAAATAAACTTCTCTCCCTCACTTGATGGAATGCAGAGATGGCCTAGATGGCACAACAGGCCTTCCTGAAGATGGAAATTAGTGACAACTGAGTTTGCTTCCAACATTTGGTAGGTGGTGGTGAAGTCAAGGTCTATCTCATATAGGTTGGGCCATTCATAGGTCTCGTGTCTGCAAGAGTCTAGCACCATGGTGAGTTTCGCGACTGGAGGTCAATTGAGGAAATCGATGACTTGGTTGGTACTTCCTGTTTTATACTTGATGTTGAGGTGGAACTGCTGCAAGTATGTGGACCACTTCTGATGGCGATCATTTTTCAATTTGCCTTGTGTCTGCATGAACTGCAGTGGATTATGATCAGTGTGGATGACTGTCTCCTTCCCAAGAATGTAATGTCTCCATTGGCGACAAGCTTGCACAATGGAGTACATTTCTTTGTCGTAAGTAGGGTACTTAAAGACAACATTTGATAGTGTCTCACTATGATAGGCCACAGGGTGGCCGTGCTGAGTGAGAATGACGCCCACAACATAGTTTGAAGCATATTTCTCGATCTCAAAGGGCTCATGTAGGTCCGATAATGAAATTATTGGGGCTGAGCACAACCACTACTTCAAATCATCGAACACTTGTTGTTGGGACAAGCCCCACACAAATTTTTCCTTACCACCACCCCTGGTTACTTGGTTGAGGGCCCATGCAATATGGGAGAATCCCAAGACGAACCTGCGATAGAAATTGGCAAGGCCCAAGAAGCTCTGAAGCTCAGTGAGTGTGGTTGGGGCTGTCCAATCACAAATGACCTGGATCTTGGCTAGATCCACATGCACACCATGCTGATCAATGATGTAGCCTAGGTAATGGACCTTGTCCATGCTGAAGGAGCATTTTTCCAAGTTGGTATAAAGATTGTGCTGCTGCAGGGTGTGCAGAACTTGCTGAATATGCTGCAAGTGTTCCGTCCAAGTCTTTATATAGATGAGGATGTCATTCAGATACACCACTGCAAAAGTATTGGTGAAAGGTCACATGATATCGTCCATCAACCTCATGAAAGTTGTTGGAGCATTTGTCAAACCAAAGGGCATGACCAACCATTCAAAAAGACCTTCTTTTGACTTGAAGGCGGTCTTACATACATATGTTTGTTCTATTGGGACCTGGTGGTATCCAGACTTCAGATCAATCTTATTGAAGTATTTGGCTCCCGGGAGATGATCAAGGAGGTCGTCGATTCGGGGAATCAGATATCGATTCTAGACTATGATTTTATTTAGATCCCGATAATCAATGCAGATTCGCCAAGTCCCATCTTTCTTCTGCACCAACACGATTTGGCTCCCACAAGGCGATGAGATGGGATGGATGTGCCCCTTGTGGAGTAGTTCTTGGATCTGCCGCTTGATCTCCTCATTCTCTAATAGAGAGCAGTGGTAGACTGGCCCATTGGGTAGTGATGTGCCGGGGGTCAGATCGATGGGATGCTTGACCTGATAGTGAAGAAGTACCCTGGTAGGTGAGGAGAAGATATCTGAGTATTCTTCCACGACCTCATCCACTTGCTTCTTCTGTGTGGAGAGGTTGTCCGCAGAGGCCTTGGATGCAGCTGTGATCTTTCACTTACTCTGAGAGTGAATCATGAAGAAGACAAACTTCCCGGTATGAGAGATGACCTTCCTGCATTGATTGGCAGAGATCAAGGAAATATCATTAGGTGGGACTGCCTCAGGTATCATGTACAATTTCCTGTCCAAAGTAATAATAACACTGCGAGGCCTAGACTCATATACAACATGACGTTTCCATAAATAAGGTTGGCCCAAAAGAACATTACAAACTTTGAGAGGAGAAACATCACACTATACCTTGTCTTTGAAGCTCTTGATGTCGTACAATAGGTGACACCATTGGCTGACGCGGATATTGCTTCCTTGGTGAGCCCTAAAAACGCTGTTTAGGTCCTCAAAATTCCCGCGGAAGTCGGGGACCCAAAAACTAAGAAAAAACTGCCAAACTGGAAAACTGCGAAATGAACTAGTTGGAATAGGTGGGAGGCAACTGACATCCATCTGGATCATTAGCACCACTTTTCAATTTAGAGACTGATTTTGGTGTTTTTGACACAAAAATATAACTTTTTAGGGCTAGGGTTCTTGTTTTGAGGTCATAGTTCTCATCAAATTGGTAACTTTGTTTCTTGTGGTGTATGTCCTTTATCATAGTTGCATTATATTCATAGGAAATATAACGTGATGACAATTTCTATAGGGATACAAGTTGTTGGGGCCATTTAATGATATCTAATTTTGTGTTTGAGGATGTTAAAGTGGTGATCTATATTCTCATTTCATAGATAACTAATCTTACGTATGAGGATAGCATAAATTGTAGGCCTATAGCAATCAAATTATAAAGTGACACACCCTTTATAGATGGAATGCAATATTTTTTAGGTGTTTTCATCATGCATTAGAGCTTGCACATTTTTTGGTGCCAATGGGAGGGTGTTGTTCCTCAAAATTGCCCCTGGCTAGGGAACAATGTTAAGGCACCTTATGAGGCTTATATAAAGCCTCCCTGCTGTGGGATTTCTTGGAAGAATTCAGAAGCTGAAGGGGGTAACAATCAATCAAAGGATATTCAATAAAGCTCACGTATATTAAAAAATAAAAGATTTAAAGGGGAAAAGGTCATGCAAAACATGAATAAACATATGGATAACAAAACTACACAATTCATCAGATAAAAAAGGGCACCATTATCCCTACTTTCCAAGTTATAAAAATAAAAAGATGAAAGAAATAAGAAGTTACTTTAGATATTAACGTGTAACATTTAATGTAAAACAAATAATTTTTTTAATATTAATAGAAGATGACAATCCATTAATATTAATAGCCATGAAGAATATGCACTATCAAATGGTATGCATGGTGTATCCATCTAAATATATTTCAAGAATTCTAAACTATCAATACCAAAGCCATGTCAAGGTGTGCACAGGCCATAGCTTCAACATAAACTTTAATATAAAAATTGTTATATTCATTAAAAAAAAATATTAATGCAACTTCATGAGATAATTAATATCTTTCATAAAATAAAAATAATTAGACCCCTAATAAAAGTTTTAGAAATCAAATATAAATTAAATAATGAACATGCCAAATATTTAATAAATAATTACTTATAAATGATATTCTGGAAAATATTTTAGACAACTAAGAAATTGATTGAGATGAACATAAGGAAATTACAAAATCAGAAAATAGAGGGATGAATCCTCTCTAATATTAAAACTATGCAGAAAGTCATTACAGTTTTTACATGGCATTTACAGACTCTCGGCCTGGATAAAAGTTCTCCTTTCGTTCCTTCCCCACGAAGTCGATTCTCTAAAAATCCCCCAGTGCTCTCTCTTTATCTTCTTATAAATGTTAAGTTACGGTAATTTCTTTTTGTAACTACTTCTCAAATAAAAATATAATATTTATTTTAAGAAATCTTTTTATTTTCTGAGAGTTTATTTCTCCTTATTAAATGAACTTCCCATTGAATAATCCACCATTCCCAACTTTACGAATAATAAATAAATTAGATATTATACAATCTTGCAATCATACTTTCTCTGCACATCCAATCCAACTTTCATAACTTGTTTTAAACCTGCACATCAAAATAAGCATGAAATCAAATAATAATAGAGAAAGATAATTAAAGAGTGTTTTTACAAGGTAATTGGGTTAGTAAATATCAAAGCAAAACAATCTTTAAACTCAACATAAAATATGCAAAGTGATAAAGGATGGAAGAATGTTCTGATAATGAAACACTGCAAGTGATAAATATTTGATGGAACATGCTTTTATTAATATATCACACACGATATCATATATTTTTATTATAAACATTTATTAATCTATTATATGTATATATAATATGATAAATACACGTTTGTTAACACACACATACATATAATGTTTGATATATGTTATGTATATCAAAGTGATAAAGGATGGAAGAATGTTCTGATAATGAAACACTGTAAGTGATAAATATTTGATGGATTGGTAACATGATTTTATTAATATATCACACACGATATCATATATTTTTATTATAAACATTTATTAATCTATTATATGTATATATAATATGATAAATACACGTTTGTTAATACACACACATACATATAATATTTCTTTTTTAAAATATTAAATTATAATATATACAAATATTTTCCATTAATATATTAAACTATATTGTCTGCGGTTAGCTATCAGATGGGGACGAGATTTGAGGAAACCGTAGTTGCAAGTAGCTAGGGTTAGTATGGTCTGTATTCTAAGAGCGGGTCGACATTCCAAATAATCAAGCTGAAGACGTGTGTACTAGGGTTTTATAAGAGGGTAGCAAGCGACTTTTTCGAAGGTTGGTATTTGAGGATTTTTTCCTTGTTTTTTTTTTCCAGATATTTTTCTACCCTCCACTGACATGGAGGATGCTTTGGACTATTCTTGGGACCCGAGTGAGGAAGATGCGATTTGTTCGATGCTAGGTGGCCGATAGTTTTCGAGGACAACTATGGAGGTGGTTGAAGGTGCAGGCTTGAGTGATAGTCTAGGGACAGGTGGAGTTTCTCTCAGGTATGACGTTCCCTAGCGCCAGGCTTGGCCAACTTTCTCTACAGAGGCATCTCCAACTGCCCAGGATTTCTCTCCAATCAAGGTTAGGTTTAGGTCAGGTGGATTGGGGGACTCCTATTCTGAAGCCTTAAAGTCCCAGTATGAAGTTTGTCTCCCTCAGGCCTTTGACTATCTGGTTGCCCTGAGTGGTAGAGAAGATGGTATTTTTGAAATTGTTCACCCACTCTTGTCTCCCACATGGCCTTTCTTAGTGGGAGTCTTTGAGGAACACCCTCTCTCACTCCCTGGAATTGGTCCAGCTCTTCTAAATTTTGTGGATGATGGGGGAATGATGCCTCCTCCTTCGAGTCCCTCACCTTTTGACTCCCCATCTTCTTTTCTTGCTTTTCCCGATGCTTCGATACGCCCTAGTGCTTCAGAATAGGATGTGGAGGAAGAGTCATATCCGACCTAATTTGGGGTAGGGAATAAATGAGGTCGATTGAAAGAAAGTGATTCAGTCGTGAAGCATCGAAGGGAAATCAAAGGGGTTAAAAACATAGGGGCCCATATCAGTCTGGTCCTAGGGAAAGATCTTTCAATCCCATAGGCTTTGGATATGGACAACTTGGCAGTGGTGGGTAAAGTAAGAGGTAGGAAATTTGGATTGCGGATAGAAAAAAATTCGGTGGTGGCCTCATGAAAAAGAAGCATCTCCAGTCTGCCAGAGATTTCAACTCTCTCTAAAGGCTAGATTATTTTTAAATTTCTAAACTCAGAGGATGTAAGGTGGGTTTTGAAAAAACCCTGGAGTATCGAGTCTACTCCTTTCCTCTTGAAAAAATGGACTCCTCTATTTGATGCAAGCAGGGAGAAAGTGAATGTGTTGACTGTTTGGGTGCAAATCCTGGGACTACCACTAAAATTATAGACATAACTGAGGTTCAGAGAGTTGAGGAATGATTTGGGGACCTTCATGGATGCAAACTTGTCCTTTAGGAAAACATGAAAGATGATGGTAACAAGGATCCTGGTCTCCTTGGATATCAGAGCAGGAATAGCGGAAGAAATGGAGTTTGTAATCGGGGAAAGCGTTTTCGTCAGAGCCTGGATTATGAAGGTATTCATTTTCTATGTAGGTGTTGTCACAAATATGGACACCTGGCTAGCCAATGCCACCTACCCTTTTGACCTCGTCGCGGATCTATGGGTTCAACACAGGGTACGAAACGACCAACCTCTTCGGTAGAATGTATTTCCCCCAATACTGTGATTCATGATGATGCATTCCCCCCCCAACATAGGGTTGTTCAAGAGTCGGGTTACAGAAAGGATAATGATATGATGTGTGAACTTTCGCTTAGGACCGGTTCCTCAGGCACCCATCAAAATGCTCCGTCGGAGGATGTGGGAAATAAAAGGAATCATGATCTCCTTCATGGTTTGGCATAGCTTTTTGGTAAGGTTTTTACTCCTCCACCTCCTGTTAATTTGGTTATTTCCTCTTTGGCATTGTTGTGTAAGGATTAGATCGACTCAAAAAAGGGATCTCCAAAACCTCCCTCTCAATTCTCCCTCCCCTTCGAATATCAAAGCTCTTGGATCTTACTGGTCCTCCCACCCTTTCCCCTACCTCTCCCTCTAGTCAACCATCTTAGCAGGAGTCTAGTTCATATTTAGACTCAGGAGACGAAGGTATCATTTATTAGTTAAGAAATAGGGTCGTTGGGGGGGTTGGTTAGGACATGGGTTTGGGAAAGAATCCGATCATTTCCAGAGGCTCAAAAGGAAAAGGTCACAAATCTTTTCTTTCAAAAGCCTAATCTAAAGCCCATGTGGATATAGCCGAAGGAAATCAAACATCAATCATTGGGGCGCTTAGAGTAGCAAGGACCCCGGAGAGGGCCTCACCATGAAAAATTTATCTTTCAATTGTCGAGGGTTGGTAGGCCCTCATAAAAAATATGCCCTCCAGAGGCTGGTGGTGTCAAACCAACCAGATTTGATGCTCCTTCAAGAAACACCGGGGGATGAATCTTCGGTGGTCTCCTAGCTAAAAGTTGGCTTTAAAAATTGGGATTTTGTGGGGTTGGACACAAATGGGCGCTCAGGAGGGGTGGCTTTAGGATGGAACACAATGCAAATAAAATTCTTTTACCACCTGGGGATTTGACTTAGGTTTGGGATATTTGATGCAATAAGATGGATCGAATAAAGTATATGAAATTTTAAATGTGTATGGACCCTATCAATATAGATCTCCTTTTTGGGAAGCTTTGGGTAGAAAATATTTCTTCTCTCGCTCAAACCTGATTCTGGGGGGAGACTTGAAATTTTATTTGGGGAATGAAGAGTCGTGGGGCCCAAACAAAAGAGTGGATCCCCTCTCTGATTTCTTTGAGATCTTCCTGAGAAGAATGAAACTAGTGGATATTCCCCCGACTAGGATATGCTCTACTTGGCACAATAAAAGGATGGGGTATGAAAGAATTTAAAAAAGATTAGATCGCTTCTTAATTTATGAGTCTCTTGTGGAAGATGGCAATATGAAGTGCCAATGAATGGGCTCTGAGGGTATCTCATATCACTCTCCCATATTTTATGAATTAGCCTCGGGCCCTAGAAAGCCTCCCAACCCTTTTAAATTTAATTCATAATGGTTAAAAGATGAAAGTTTCTCCATGCTTGTCAAAGACCTATGGAAACCAATTGATGATACTCAAAATGAACTAGTGGGTATCCAGATGGAAAGAAACCTATGACGAGTAAATGAAGCTACTGTGAACTGGGATCGAGCCAAAAGACAACACGATTTGTAGGATCTTATTGAAGCCGAAGCTGGTCTCCAAGAATTATATGATTCGGCCAGAGGAGGTTTCAACTCACCAAATACAAAGGAATGATTGTTTAGGCTGGAAGAAAGAAGAAGAAAGTTATTGGAAGAAAAGGACGTTGAGTGGCGATTGAAAAGCAGAGCCATATGGCTAGAAAAAGGAGATGAGAACACAAAATTATTCTAGGCGTATGAAAAAGTAAGAAAAATGTCTAATACCATTTGGAGTCTACAAGACTTTGAGGGAAGGAAGTTCTCATCTTTTGACAGATTGGCTAGATTGGGGAAGACTTTCTTTCAATCTCTTTTTAAAGCCACTCCAGGGGCATCGCTTGCAAATATAGTTAGATTAGCTCTTTTCTTCCCTAGCTTTGTGGGTGAAGAGGAGAAGCGTTTTCTGATGGAAGAGGTTTCTGAGGATGAACTGAAAGAAGTTCTACACAACTTTCAAAAAGACAAGAGTCCAGGACCGGATGGTTGGACTATTGAATTTTTTCTTAGCTTCTATGATCTCATTGGGAAATATGTTCTCAAAGTGGTGGAGGAATCCAGAGTTAGAGGTCAGTTGCATCCACCTCTAAACTCGACCTTCATAGCTCTCATTCCAAAGGTGGATGAACCATCCTATTTGAAGGATTTTAGAACAATTTCTTTATGTAACTGCATCTAAAAGGTGGTTTCCAAAGTTATTTCAAGGATAATTAAAGCTACTCTTTCAGAAAAAATATCACTTGAGCAATTTGGTTTCCTGGAAGGAAGACAAATTCATGAGGAAATAGGGGTTGCTCAAGAAGTCATGCACAATTTGAGATGTACAAAGAAAAGAGGAGCAATCTTAAAAATTGATTTATCAAAATCCTTTGATAAAGTAAGCTGGTTATACTTAAGGATGCTCCTTACTCATCTGGGTTTTGAGGTCCCTTTCATAATTTGGGTAATGTGTTGCATCACCTCGATCTATTTTGTTGTTCTAATCAATGGGCCAGCCTCTTTCATGCTGAATGAGGATTAAGACAAGGATGCCCTCTATACCCTCTCCTTTTCCTATTGGTTTCAGAAGGGTTGAGTAGAGCCCTAAAGGAGGCAAAAGCTATAGGATATTTTTCGTGTATCACCATTTCCCCAACCTTAAATATTTCTCACCATTTATTTGTGGATGATATTCTTATTTTTTGCAATGGGAACAAAAGTGTTGTTGAATCTTTATTGAATATTTTAGACCTTTTTGGGAAAGCTACAAAGATGGAAATTAATAATAGAAATTCTACTCTATCAACTTACAACTTGGATAGAGTAGAAAATGATATTTACAAAAGAATATTCCGTTTCGAGTATAAGGAAATGGAAGAAGGACTCAAGTATCTAGGTTTCCATTTAAAACCCAAAAGGTACAGGAAAGAGCATTGGATGTGGCTACTGGAAAAACTCAAAAGAATATTAGAAGTCTAGAACTTAGATGGCTTTCCAGGGCGGGAAGGGCGACGTTGGAAAAATATGTTCTAGAAGCCATCCCTGTCTATTGGATGTCTCTAGCTTGGATCCCTAAAGGAATTCTTGAAAAGGCTCAACAGATTTGTTTCATATTTATTTGGGCAGGAACAAAAGACAATCATGTTGTTCCATGGATTTCTTGGGATGTTCTCGCAGCCCCAAAGCAGTGTGGTGGGTGGGGGATAATTTTTTGTTTGTTTGTTTGCAAAAGCGTTGGAATCAAAATCGATTTGGAGGCTAATGACCCTACATAACCTATGGACCACAGTTGTGTACCAGAAGTATATTTCACCAACCTATTTGGAAGAATGGGTGAGAAGTCCGATTAAGAGTAGTCGATGTTGGTCAATCATTTGGAAAGCCATCCTTTCCTCTTTTCAGGTCATAGGGGATGTACTAGCTTGGAAGGTGGGAAGAGGCAATAAAGTTCGGATTGGAGTGGAACCGTGGCCTGGTAGTGGTATAAATCATAGTATTCTGGAAGAATGTGTACATATTTTGAATGACAATGGTATCCACTATCTAAAACAAGTGTCATATGTAGAAAGAACAAACATTTGGGGTCAAGGTTGGAAGGCTACAACTCAGGTAGGGTTAGGAAATCTCTTCAGTGAAGGTTGAGACCAATACATTGAAGCCCTTCGAAGGGCACACATATGAATCTCTAATATTGAGGATGAATTGGCGTGGCAACATTCACCCTTTGGGGAGTATTCTTCTAAGTTGGGATATTCACATCTTATCAATGAGCTCCAACAACAATAACCTTTTTGGTGGTGGAAAGGGATATGGAAGGTAAAATTCCCCATAAAGGCAAAACTTTTCATGTGGTGTCTGATCAAGAAAAGGGTCCCCACATGGGATAAAATGAAAAAATGTAAGGTGGAAGGGCCAAGATGATGCGCTCTCTGTAAGAGCGATGAAGAGTCCATCAATCATATTTTCATAAATTGTGCTTTTTCTCGCCAATGCTGGAAGGAATGATAAAAAATATTATATCTTGATTGTCGATGGGAAGGGGAATCGGTCGAGGAAGCATGGGAAGCTTGGCTATTGATTCCCACACTTAAAGGTATAAAAGCGATGCCATTGATTCTAATTTGGGGAATATGGCTTGCCAGAAATGCTACAATTTTCAAAGAGAAAACGTCCCTTCCTAAACTTGTAGTAGCCCAAGGGATCAACATTCTAACACATTTCCCCCAAGAGAAAGAGGTGAGAAGACACATTGAAGAATTTATTGACCATAGTCAACCTTGGGCTTTCTTCGATGGGGCCTCTCAGAACAATGGAGAAAGTTGTGTAGGAGGAGTTTTCCTCTTCCTCACACAAAATCACCATTTTAAAATCTCTATGTGTATTGGGTCGGGTACAAACAACCACGCAGAACTAATGGCTCTAAAACTCCGTCTCCTTTTTGTTGTTGATACAAATATTTCCTCCTTACAATTTTTTGGAGACTCTTTGCTAGTTATCAGTTGGATCCAAAAAACTCAGCGATGCCATAACATTCTTCTTGCTCCTCTGATTGAAGAAATCTTTAGAATTCTTCTTACTTTTGATGCCTATTCCATTCGACATGTCTACAAGGAAAGAAACATGGAGGCATATGCCTTCTCTAAGAAAGGCATGCAGATTGCTTTGGGGCAGTGGGAATGTTTAGAGTTTCATAATGGTTCAATGACTTCAGTTGGTCCGGTTCCGTATGTAGCAATCTTAGGGCCTCCCCCTCTGAATTAACTGTGTTTTTCTAGTTTTCTTTTCCTATGGTATATTTTGGTCCCGTGGATCTTCTTCAGCTCAAGGTTCGTGGAACCACTTTTGGTCGATTCTCCCTTATTGGATTATATTTTGGTATAATTTTGTTGCTATTGTATATGACTGTTGGGAAGAGGGCAGACTTTTATCTGTGTACTTTTCTATGTAAGTTGGTCACTTCCAACAGTCCTACTTACCCCTCATGGTCGTAGGGGGACTTATTTTTTTGATAGGATCTTGTGCCCTTTTTATAAGGTCTATGGTAATGGTGCTCAAATACATGGAGAAAAGTATATGCAGAATACAAATTTCTTTTTTCTGACGGATGAAATAAAATTTACGCTTTTTTCATAAAAAAAATAAAATATTAAACTATATTAATATGTATTTTTTATTATTAACATATAATACCTATATGTATATAGTTTGTGTAATTAATAATATATATATTAATTATATTAATATGATAGTCACCATTTTTATTCACTATTATTAGCATAGATTAATATCGAAAAATATCCTTGTTCAAAACTTACAACAAACTTGAACAAACTTATTTATTTTTAAGCTTTGCAAAATAATAAGACAAACTTATTTATTTTTAAGCTTTGCAAATTAATAAGACAAGTTGTAAGACAAACTCATAATATTAATACTTTGCAGACATATAAATTACTTTGGGTTTAGGTCTTTGTAGTTTGTTTTAATATCCTAAGATTACATATCACCGTTATATATAATTATTACTATATTAATTCTAAATATATACATTACCCTAGATAATTTATAATATTATATATATAATATAAACATATTAATATAATATATATACTTTATAATTACATATAAACACACTTATTATTTAAAGATAAATATATGATACATGTAGCTAAATATATTATACAAGTATATATATAGTAATGAAAATATATCAGTTTGCCATATATTTTGATACTCAATCTTAGCATATGTGAACCAAAGAAAACTGAGTGCACCTTTAAATAAATCATTTGAAGTAAGTGAATTCTATTTAACCAGAAGGAAAAGTATTTGTTTTTAAGTTTGTGCAATATCAAGGTGAATGGGTAGGGCATAAAGAAATTCATGGCAGGTAATAAGGATCATTTTTAAATAAGTTAAAGGTGCATTGAGATGAGAATTACAATTTTATTCAGTGTGATGGAGATTTGGAGTTAGTTTAGTTTGCGTATCTTTGCTAGGTGGGTTTAGTAGGTGATAGAGATCTTATATCTATCTTTCATTTATTAATTTATGAAACTAAAGATTATCCTAGGATAATTGAAATAGAAGCCAAATGTTGAAGATTAGCAAAATTTTTGAAAAATTTAAAAGGGTCAATTTTAGCTACAATATCTGGCTCTAACTGGGTATGGTGTCTCCCAGTGAGGCACCAATAACTGTAGATCTATGCCTTCTATCATTGTGCATGGAGTCGTTTCTTGTAATTATCTTCTTTTTAGTCATCATATTCTTTGTTAATAGATCCACCTTCCCGTTCCATTAGTTTATATATAATGATTCTTTTGCAAGCCAAGAAAGTTAGTCATAAAAATTTATCATTTGAAAGCAAGAATTCTTAACATATATAGATTCATATTTATAGCAAGAATCCAAATCAAATTGTGAATCAAAATTTTCTTGTAGACTTTAATGAAAGGACTCTCCCTTTATTTCAAAACTTCCTAAGCTATACACAAAGAAAGAAGCAAAATCCTGACACATAGATAAAATCCTAATGCAAGAAAATAAAGCATAACATAGGAAAATAAAGCCTCCCTCTCTCAATATAAATGAATCTATAGTTAAAATGAAAAAAAATGATGACAATTAAGATCTAAGCATACTACGATGATAAGTATGGTTATAAAAGATAAATATCGACTTAACTTCATTTTCAGTCTACTTACATGTTTCCTAAAGTAATTAGACACAATAGGTTAGGTTGGGAAGTCAAATCTCTAGTTGTTCTTTGTCTCACTCAAAGTAATGATTGATGGGGTTCATTTACCGATAACATGATCAAATGTGTCGAAACATGGCCAAGTCCGAGGGGACTTTAATGATGGGGTGTAAGAGTATAGATACATATAAAAATTCTCTCATGTCTTCCGATGTTGCTCCACTGCCAATGAGCATCCATAGCCCCAACGAAGACACCCTGACATCACAGGCCTTGCTCCGCTGCCAACGAGCGTCCATAGCCCCGACGAAGATACTTGTATTTCACAATCTGAATTTCCTTTCACTATCTCACTTATTTTATTTTATTTATTTGGAATATTCTTTACTCATGTAGAGATGGGGGCAATCAACGTGTTTTAAAACACAAGGGATGATGTCTATTAGTGAATATGAGTTGGATATGCCATGAGAAAAATACAATGAATTTCTACATAGTTTTAATATTAGAGAGGATTCATCCCTCTATTTTCCGACTTTGTAATTTCCTTATGTTTATCTCAATCCGTTTCTTAGTTGTTTAAAATATTTTCTAGAATCTGGTTTGAAAGTAATTATTTAATAAATATTTGACATGCTCATTATTTAATTTATATTTGATTTCTAAAATTTTCATTAGGGTTCTGATTATGTTTATTTTATGAAAGATATATATATATATTTTTTTAAATAAAAAAGAGGTAGATCCTGCTATATTAGTTAGACAAAATTACAGAGTATACATCACAGTAGGTCTAGTGTCACCCAAAATGCTGCCGATTATCGGAAACCAGCATGTAAAGAGGGCAGGTAGCTAATAACATTAGAATATAATAGATGTTGGACATCTGTCCTGCCCGGAGGAAACCGGGACAGATGTCTATGGACTAAGTTCATAAAACAACAGCAAAATAAAACTAAGAGCCAAGAAAACATGAATAACCTAGATGCTTGGTGACGTGGTCCCGGTCATGACGAACGCTTGCGCGCAGAGGGGGCATTTGCGCTTTGTTGGCACGTTGGAAAAAGCGTCGAGGAACATGTCTATGCGCTGGCCCATGAGGAGGGCCCGGTGCTCCAGATCATCCAAGTGTCCACGAAGGTCGAAGATCAGTGCTAGGTG
>ML781179.1:469257-484640 GCA_009831015.1 Picea engelmannii | reverse complement strand
ACCAGCTTCCTGTAAGGCCCCCGTCACATTTTCCTTGACGCCTCGGCTGGACTCCACTCCAGGCTCAGCGACAATGGCGAGCCGTGCCAATTTCTTCGCCCTGGCCTCCTTCCTGAGAATTGAATTCGCAAGAGTCAAGGCGCACTCCAGCTTTTCCTTTCGCCGCCTCTGTGATTTCTTTGCCTCCCAAGCCGCTCCCCTGCGAGGTCGGCCTCTAATGCGAACCATAGCGATGGAGTAGAGCAAATGCAAAAGGAGGCGAATGAGCCAAGGTGAGAGCAGATGCAGATGCAAGGCTTGATAATGTGAGCACTGTCCCACTAAAGTCAAGAAGAAATGCACAGAGGGTGAACCAAGCCAAAACACGGTGGAGGCTGGACCACCCCTGTGCATCCAAACAATAAACAGAGCCGAGGTCGAAGCCGTCCCTCTCTTACCAAGCAAATTGATAACCGAATAAACCAACGCCGAAGTCATCCTGTCACATTTAACCTTTGCCATCCCGGGAATGCCAGTGGCGTAAATGATCACGCGAGGGAAAGGTCCCTCCGTCCTGCGACTGCAGCGAAGGCCGTCATCCATCGTTAATGTATGTTCATGGGTGGCGGCCTTCGGCATTTATGCCAGGGTTAAGTGCGCGTCCACCTGTACCCCCCTCCCGACGTGTCACCCCATCCGGGCTTATGAAAGATATTAATTATCTCATGAAGTTGCATTAATATTTTCTTTAATGGGTATAACAATTTTTATATTAAAGTTTATGTTGAAAGAGTAGACTTATGCACACCTCATTGGACATGGCTTTGGTATTGATTGTTTAGATTTCTTGAAATATATTTAGATGGCTACATCATGTATATCATTTTATAGAGCATATTCTTCAAGGTTATTAATATTAATGGATTGTCATCTTCCATTAATATTAAAACTTTTATTTGTTTTACTTTAAATTTACATGTTAATATTTAAAGCAACTTCTTATTTCTTTCATATTTTTATTTTTATAACTTGGAAAATAGGGATAACGATGCCCTCTCTGATTTGATGAATTGTGTAGTTTTGTTATCCATATGTTTATTCATGTTTTGCATGATCTTTTCCCTTTTAAATCTTTTATTTCTTTATGCATGCGAGCTTTATTGAATATCCTTTGATTGAGGGTTACCCCCTCCGGATTATAGATTCTTCCAAGAAATCCTAAAGGGGGGAGGCTTTATATAATCCTCATAAGGTTCCTTAACATTGTTCCCTAGCCAGGGTCAATTTTGAGGAAGAATAGAGGGTGAGATTCCCTTGTGATTATATGTTGTGTTGCTTATTTTTTGAGAGATTTCCTAGGATTTTTCCTAGTGTTGTTGGCGAGCTCCATCTATTTCGATCCACAATCACTTTCATGTTGAGATGAGGGTTGTTAATGGATAAAGTGGGAAAATAAATAAATCTATTCCACAATAAACCTTAAGTTGTAATTGATATGTTATATCTAGTGGAACATGATTTAGATATGGTACAATCTTCATATGCAGGCACGAGATAGAAATGGGTTGAGAACCTATGATTTCCTTCTACCGATACATTGGATGAGAGAGGTAACTAAAATTATAGTAATGATATTAGGATAATTAAATTTGACCCTATTTAATATGCATGCATGCATTTAGTAAGTTTTTCTATTAAATGTTACTAATTAGTTTTGGATTTAGTTACTTTTCATATTTTGGTCCAATAGGTGATGTAGAGCCACCCCACCCAAGCTTGACCAACCAAATGTTTGCATTGGTAGTGGAGTACCCATGAGGGGTCGTATGTTCCTTGTTCTCAGATTGCAAGTCCCCTTTGTCACATACTCATATATTTATGTGTACATCCATCACTACCATTGTTGGATGCCATAGATAACTATGTCGATATCCTCGTCGACATGCCACGATACATGTGTAGGTTTAAACCTTTACAATATAGAAATTAAAATAAATATTCTTTATAAATAAGAAATAAAATAATAGCAATCACACATAGTACTAAACAATTTACTTTAGAAACCCTTAAATGGGAAAACCAACAAATGTTTAGAGCTGCACCTCTAACTGTAATTGTATTAACTTCACCATTAAAATACAATACATATAGGACCCCACAACATCCAAATATTTAATTCATTGACTTGGATTAGATTCCTTGACGAGAATTACATTACAATGGGCAAAAAAACCCCAAAAACAGGCAAAAAAAAGACCAAAAACAAACCAATTTATTTCCATGTGACCCCCCCTTGCTCCCATTACAATGTATATTATATGGCATAATCATGCAAAGAATATAACACATACCCAAAATTCTCCCACTTGTTGTTTTCTTTGCATACAAGGGACCACAAGATTACATGATCAACAATCCAGGGTAGCAATGCCCATTATTTCTCTACACCAAGAAAACTTCTCATTGCTCACAGATTTTATAAATAAATATACAACATTATTCAAAGTGTCCACCTTCACCATCAACACCTTCTTGTCTTCAAATATGTCTCTCACAAAGTGATATTGAACATCAATATACTTTGTCTTAGAATGATAAGCCAAGTTCTTTGCTAGAAATATTGCACTCCGTCTGTCACAATCTAACCTTACAACTTATTGCACAAACCCAATACTTGAACACAACCTTTGTGACCATATAAATTCCTTACTTGCACGAGTATTTTCCATATATTCAACTTATGTAGTTGAGAATGCCACTACAAATAGTCTCTATCTCGTCCAATTTACTACTTCTTCAAATGGGTTAAACACATAACCACATGTAGATATTCTACGATCTAGATCTCTAACCCAGTCTATGACAACAAATACATGCATGTCCAACACTCTATCTATGCCAGGTCTTCCTTGATAGAAAATTCCATATTCTATAGTTCCACACAAATACCTAAAAATCCTATTTATAGATGTCCAATGCTCCTTCCCTGGTTTTGATATATACCCGATCAAAACTCCCATTGAATGTGCAATGTCCGGTCTAGTACAAACCATTGCATACATCAAACTACCAACAACACTAGCATAAGAAACACAAGACACGTTTTCTTCCTCTTCCCATATCTTGGGACACTGATCTGTAGATAACTTCACACCTACAAGAATAGGGACCTTGACCGGTTTACATTCCTGCCTATTAAACCTCCACAATATTGTCTCAAATTATTTCCTCTGATTCAACTAGAGTTTCATATTTGCCTAATCTCTTTTAATCTACATGCCAAAAATAAAATTTGTAGCACCAAGATCGTTCATATAAAATTTAGAAGACAACCGGGTATTTACCTCATTGATGATTTCTTGGTTATTTCCAATCAACAACATATCATCAACATACAACACCACATAAATAAAACAATTTCCAACTAATTTGAAATACACATAGTGATAAGCTTTGCTCCTTGTGAAACCAAGTCCCAAAATATAGGTATCAAACTTTTGATACCACATCCTTGGAGATTGATTTAACCCATTGTTGACCCATAAATGTGTTAAGTCTTTCAAGAATCCTCTCTTGTATATTTCGACACTTAATTTTTTTTGTTTGTTTTGTCACGGGTTCATGAGTCAACTTGATTCTTGTAGAAAGTTTCGCCTCCTCCAAAATGCACTATTGTATTCCGCTGTATCCATTTTACACCAATACTTAGATTCTTTTTAGTTTCTAGCGGGTTCATCACATATTCTTATTTAAGTCTGAAGCTCCATCGTTTCCAAAATGCACTACCATTTTCCACCATCCTCATTTCGCACCATACTTAGTCATTTTCTCATAATATTTCAATACGTAGTTTATTTTCAACTTCACCCCGATCCAATCTTATACTTAGTTTTTCCTCGAGTTTTCACCGTGGGTCCGCGGATTTGTCTTGATTCCAATATTTCTTGAAATACATCCTTTTATCCCCAAATCTTAGGGATAACTAAGGAGATGATGTCTCAAGTCCCTCAGTTTGTAGACATGGAGTACCGAGAGACAACTTGACCAACAGTTTCCACTTTCACAGAAAGAGACCCACCTCACCACCACAATTCGAGGTTCATCATGAGGGTATCCACCACATTAGTTGGCTTTAGGAAGACATTGGGTCTTGATCCATGAGGTACAAGCCATGCATTATGGTGAGTTTCATTTCAATATTTGAGGCATTTGAGTTTGTTACATTTTAAACTGCTTTTGATTATGTAACGTCTGCTTGGAAATTATGCTCATTGCCTTGTTTCACCTTGATGGTTGACATTGTGCCCCAGTAAGTGGTCAACCTTGGGGATAGGTTTTCTACTGGGTTTCCCCTTGATAGGACATCGTGCCATTCCTGACCATACATGTCACTTTCCACACTTCATCCCCTCATCTCCTTACCTTTTGGGATTTTTGGGTGTACTGACCCAAGAAGGGATTGTCCCTCATTTCATGGGAAGAAGGGGCTAAAGGCGCAAAGAGTTGTAGATGGAAAAAGATAAAATCCAATCATGAACCTTCTAGATGATCGCCTAGGGATCCCGAGGAAAATGAAATGTCTCTCATAAGAAATTGATGGGACCCGTAAAAAATGACTAATACAAAATGCCAACTAAGGTGGAGCATGTGTGGGCACTATTTTTCATGGTTAGGTAGAATCCCCACACATGTTTTCAACTCGAGGAAGCATGATGTGACCAGGGTAGAGTTAAAGTGGGCACTATTTTTCATTCTTAGGTAGAAGCCTCACGTTGGCTTCAACCTAGAAACATCTTAAAAGAACAAAAGGCAATAAATGGGCTTGGAAAAAGGTTGCATTGAAAATGAAGGTGCAACAAACCCTCTACAAAGGCACCCATAAATGAGACACTACGACCACTTGTATGTCATGAATCCCATGCCAAAAAGTCTTGCCCCCATCCATGTCACTTCATCCATATGAATTAGAGAGAGGTCCACTCGGGAAACACTTCTAAAACTTGAGGTGTGATTCACCCAATAGGTCACTTTGTCAACGCTCCCATACCTAAATTAGGCAAATTGCATAGGGTCTTTGAGCACTTGATTATTTTTATGAGGTGGTTTGGATGTACATGCTTAGATGACTCTTTTATTGATTTTATTTACTCATCATGATGCATTTGACTTGAGATCCTTGGAGGGTGTATTCATTGTCTTTACATGACCTACTTGGTGGACATATTTGGAAGAACAAGCCTAGCTTGGACTTCCTTGGGGATTGAATCCCACAGGTTGGATATCAAGGCCCACACACCGAATGATGATAACAAGCTTTTGGAGGCCTAAGATACACCTTGTAGGATCTCACCTAGCCCCTAAAAGCCAAACGACTTACCTTTGGAGGCCAAAACGTCACCTTTGAGGGCTTGACGTCACCCTAGGGCTAGGGTTTGGTGGTGGTTGAAGACACTTGGAATGATTTGAAGGAGGGAGCCCTTAGGTCACGGAGGAGAGGCTTGGCTTGAAGACACTTGGCCTTTGGAGGCCTAGCACACTCATCTCCAACTGAATGACTTGACCTAAAGTGCCAAAAATTTTCCCTAGGAGGGTGACGTATTACTTTTAGGGTTTCTTTCATGTGGAAATTATGAATTAAATACTATTATTATGTAAAAGGGGAAAAGTAAGGGTTGTTGTCCTGTTACTTTGTGGTTTACCCAAAATATAAGTGGACAAACACTTATAGGAGGATTTGTATAAATAAGAATAATTTCATTTCATTTTTATCATAACTCTCTTATCTTGGAGAGGGTTTTTGGCTGAAATTTGCGCCCTACTTGGGAAATTTTGTCCATCTCTCTTGCTACTATATATTACTATGGTTTTCTTTAGCTATTGGATGAATAAGTAAGACCCTGTCTTTCTTGGAGTCTATTTCTTGCTTTTATGGTGGATTTTCTTGGTTAAAAGGAATTTATATTGTTAATGCTTGGACTAGGTAATGAATCTTTCATGTTATTTCTTCTTTTCTTGGTCACGAGGTTAATTTTCTATTATTTTGGGGAGTATAAGGGAATACTACCACACTAAGCCCATCATATTTTTCTTGGAATAATTTGTTGCATAAAGGAATACTAGGAGGAGTAAAAGGGTTTACACCCTCCTAGGGTTTTCCTTAGCTAGTCTTACTTGCCTTGGGGAGTAAAAGGGCTTACACCCCCAAGGAAGCAGCACAACTAGCCCTTTCATTTTTAAAGACTCCATAACCCAATAGTTAAAGGCACTAATCTCTTGCATTGGAGAAATAAAATCATTGCATTGGGATACATAGAATTACGAGATATTGAAATTGTTTAAGTTGGAATCTTTTCTACATGTTATAAGATTTCTTCTGCCCTAAGCGCCTCCTCTTTTAGCCAAGGATTTTATTGTTGCAATAAATTTAATGCTACATGCATTAGGGCTGCAAAAAAATTCATTTTCATTCATCATTTACTCAATTTTCAACCATGGAAATTGACTTCTAAACCTAGATTATTGTTCTACTGGTTATGGGCTATATTTTTAACAGTTTACTTGTTGATTTTTATGGTTGGAACTTTTTGCTGTAGAAATTGTCTGCTACAGCCATATGGCTTCCCTAACACTTTGCTGATAACTTCATATGGCAGTCCTAATTTACCATCAAAGTTCATGCTTAAGTATTGGAAAGTTATCTATTGTTTTAGTACTTCATTGTCCAATAATTATTTGAAAATTTTGATGGTTAAATATGTAGCAACTAGCTATTTTACTTGTTGATCTATATTTTTGTTGACTGCTGCAAATAGGGACAACAAGATTAAATTGCTTTTCCATTGGATTTTCTAGTTTGTATCTTGTCTTTTCTTGAGTTTTAGGCAGGTACAACCATCTTCTGCATGCACTCAAATAATTGGAAACCATAATCCACCTCTAAAGCTCATTGTCAAATCAATCTCCACTTAGTAACTTGACCTATAGGGGAATATATTCATAAGTATCACTTTCCATCTCATTTCCCCCTAGGGTAACTCAAGAGTCTCCCTTGCGTCAGAATTATTCCTTCACAAAAGAGAGGGAGGGTTTATCTGAGGTGATAGTGGTTAATCTCTCCCACCATTATCTCCATCCAGTGGATTGGGTCAGGCTTTTACCAACCTACATTTTGTGTGATAACACAACCGATCCTTTGATGCTCCGCCACAACACGTGTCTCATCTGGTTGCTCTCCCCAAAGTACATTTAATGCAAATCTTATGGAAAATAACAGGTAGTTAAAATATTAAAAGGTCGTTATTAATGGTGACCTTCTCGAGACAATTCTCCATCAATTCAAATTTAATTCATATTAATCATTCCTTCAAAAAAAGAGTTTCAAGGTATTTTATGGTAAAAGGGCTTACTTTGAAATTAACGTTTTAAAGTGATTGTACATTAGTTTGCCAACTTAATCAAGCATGACAATGAGAAGAAAAGAACAGTTCTGCGGGGACACTCTAAACTCATTTGGGTGGGAGGATCAGAGATTCCAGTGGTCAAAATCATACTGGTATTATTCATCACTACCACTGCTGGAAAGGATTGAGAACCAAGTTTGGACATAAGGGATTTCTTTAGCAGGTTGTGTACCGGATTTTTTTTATTCTAAAGAACTAGTTTCCTCGTGCATGGACATATACTATAAAAATCAAAGGATAATTCAACTCAAAGGAGAATGCCCTATTTCTACAGCACCTTCAGTCTTCAAGAAAATTCTCAAACTCCCAAAGCCGAGAATTACATTCAAAGGAGACGAAACCAAGGGTTTCCTGAAGGAAAGAAACAATGGATTGAAGCTTCTGCATGAATATCTCAAAGACCCAATAATGATTCCGAAAGATTTATCTAACATCCAGGTCAGTTTGTTAAAAAACCCTTATCGAGAAATAACATGGATTTTTGCCAGAGTCGTTGGTCAAGAATCTACAACTACCATTCCTCGGCTGGATCTGTATATCTTACATTTTACGATTCATGAAAATAAATTTTTGACTGGGCAAATATTATTTCTGAAGAAATATATTTTCAGTTATCATATTTCAAGAAGAACGATAAATTTTACATGTCTTCATACTTAATCTTCGCCATCAAGTTTTCAAGGGTTTGAATTTGGGAAGACGAGTTAATTGTAAAATTGACCCAGTACATATGTGGTACCCAACCTTATGGAAACAAAAGGCTACATATAAAAAACTTATCTTTGGGTTGAAAACATCGAGACTATATTTAGAAGCAACGACTTTCCCGAAAAAGAAAGGAAGCATTGAAGCCATGGATCACTATAGTGTTATCGAAATTTATTTTTCTTGAGAAAAACCTTTGTACCTCCCGTATTATGCGTTAGACAATATATTTGTTGTATAGGTATGCAAACAATACAAATTTTTGGATCATTTCTTTTTTATTGATCATATGACATATGTTGGATTTAGTGTTTCACTTGATAATTCATTTCTATTCAAAGAAAAAGGTGACATCCAAGACCCTTAAGTATTGTTTATTGAAAAGAAACAAGAGGACATTGAGACTATTATTAACATATTGACCAACATAGACAAAGGGGAAGAGTTGTTGATGAAAGGAGTACTTATTCTCCTAATGTATCTCAAAAAAGAAACCAACCAAAACCAAATTCTCAGTCAGTAGCACATGAACAAAAGAAGTCTTCAATGGAGAATTCTGATGATGAACTAGGTGACCATATGCCTGCTAAGGGAAGTATTGAAAGACCCCATAAAATTCTAGTAACCAGTAAAAGAAAAAGGGAGATAAATTTGGAAGGAACAAATGAGGTTGAATCTGAAGATGAAATCGCTCTTGAAGACATGGACCTGGATGCAAATATTGAGGACATAGAATTCCTCGACGAAAAACAAAGAGTGCAGGAAAGCACACAAGTTGCAACAGAATTGGGAATGCATGAACGAGTCTTCTTTGAAGAAGAGTCCTTGAATTTTCATAGTGCTATGTTCAATAAGAGTACAAAGAAACTGATCTTTGAATAAGTTCATTCAAAAAACAAAAAATTTCAAGGAAAATCTAGTTCAAAATTTGATCTCAATGGGGTCCCACCTTCTAAAATTTTACGGATCCACGAACTTATAGTTGAAGCCCTTAAAGTGTATTTTGATGAAACAGAGAATGAAAATGCAACCTTGAAAGATATAATTAAAGAACTAGAGAGCCCTCTAATGCCTCCACCCATATTTTCCATCCCAATTGCTACAATGCAACCCTGGAAGAGCTTTGACGGAACACTAGAATCCAATTCAAGATTGAGAGGGACATCAATCTTACTAGCTAGAATCAAAAGATATGTTGGAGAAAATATTAAGAAAAGAATGTCTCTAGTCCTCGAGACTTGGGAACTGACAAATAATTTAATTTCTTTAGGATCAAGGATGATGAACCTGAGATAATATCTACAGGTTGACCTAGAAAATGATGAGGAATTGTATAAATAAGTTGTTACCACCTTTGTTATGAAAGTTTCAAATATGAGTGAATTGAAAATAAAATAAGAAGACTTACCATCCCCGGTCCACATTAAACAACTAAAGGCATGCTGGATTAAAAGAATTAAATTTTTAAATTAAATATTGGTTGATCTTGGCACTCTAAGTGTCAAAAAGGGAGAATCATATCTAAAAATAGTTGAGTTGGATCTATATGGAACAACCAGAGAAGTCGATGACCAAAAGATAATTTTAGATTCTGTATTTATGAGAAAGGAGCAGTTTGAAAAGAAATTAGAATTATTGAAATCTACATTGACCGAGAGATTCAATATTTTAACAGAGTATTCAGAGTTTGAAGTATAAAGTTGGTTAGTCAATTATGTAAACAAGAATGAAGATATAGAAGATACATTAAATCAAATTTCAATTGACTACCAAGAGATAGAAGATTCATTATTTGACATAAGAGTAAGGCAAGAGGTAACTGTCGCACCAATGAGGGGTTATATTTAAAATCGGTTAAAGCAATATTTAATCAAAATAATGGAAACACATCAAAATAATGGAAATAGATCAAAATAATGGAAACAAATCTTTTGAGTATCCCCTATTTTAATATTCCAAGTATTAAGATATATCTTTCAAAACATACAGAGGAGTACCACCTCTTTAAAAATGCAGAGAGATATTTTATCCTCGCGAGGTTTCAGTCTGTATCTTAACCAATATAAACATCAACACCCATATAGGGACTTTTTCAACTTGTTAACCAACTCTTTGTTACCCTTCACTACAAAACATTTTGGTTGTTTCATGTAGATTTCTTCTTCAAGATCCCCATGTAGGATTGTTGTCTTTATATCCATCTATTCTACTTCAGGATCAAAAGCAACAACAAAAAAAATAAAATCTAATAGAATTCAATTTAGAAACAGGAGAAAAAATGTCACCATAATCAATTCCCTCTACCTGGTAATATACTTTTGATATTAATAAGGAGAGCTTTATACCTCTCTGCTTTACCTTCTGCATTCAACTTCTTCTTAAACACCCATTTGCTATCAACAAGATTTCTTCCAGTTGGAAACTCGACTATATACCAAGCCTCATTTTTATCCAAGGAATCCATTTCTTCAACCATGGCCTTCTTCTAGAGTTTACCATCCCCTAAATCCACTTCCTTCCTAATAGTCATGGGATCATCATCAGTAATAGACAAAGAAAAATTATAACGAAAATCAGGTGGATAATACCTTTCTGGTTGTCTTCTTTCATGAACCGATCTAATCAATAATGGAGTATGAGGTTCTTCTTCTTCTAATCAATGTTCTTCTTTTGAGTCAGATTCTTCACCCTCCAACTCAAACTCTATTGTCACTGTTTCTTTTTCTTTTGGCGGGACTTCCTATTTGGGAACATCTTTAACATCTCTAAAGAAAACATTTCAACTTTAGAAAACCTTCTTAGTTTATGGGTTCCAAAGTTTATAGCCTTTTACACCATATTTATAACCAATAAAGATACACTTTTCAACTTTATTATCTAGGTTACTTCTATTTTCCTTTGGAACAATACATAAGCATCACAATTAAAGACTCTAAGATGTTCAAGAGAGGGTTTCTTACCAATCCATGCCTCATGAATATTTGTTTCCACCAACGCCGATGAAGTTGATCTATTTATCAGGTAACATGAAATACTCATTGCCTCTGCCTAGAGTTCCTATCCTAACCTGACACCACCGAGCACACTCCTTGATTTTTCCACTAATGTCTTATTTATCCTTTCTACAACCCCATTCTGTTGAGGTGTGTATGGAGAAGTATTTGGCCTGACTATATCACACTTATTCATAATTTCTCAAATTCATTCTCACAAAACTCTCCACCATTATTTGTCCTCAACATCTTTCTTTATTCTCCATTTGATTTTCTGCAAGAGCCTTAAACCATTGAAATTTACCAAAGACCTCAGATTCCTTTTGGAGGAAATAAATCCATGTATTCCTTGAGAAATCATCAATGAATCGAACATAGTACACAAATTTATCTAGTGATGGAATATGAATAGGTCCAAACACATAACTATTGACACCCAAAAGCGCAACATAGGTACCTACATGCAAAGTGGTTGCAATGCCTTATTATTTATTTATAATTAATAATATACTAATAGGTGGGACCCCGTGTGTGGATATGAAAGAAGGATTACACATTTTCTTATGTGATTATGACTTGGTTGTGCGATGGATTCTACAATTTATTTCCTTTAAGTTACTCTTTAAAACAAATAGTTAAACATAATTTTTTATGGGCAATGTGATTAAAGGAGAAATGATGTTGTTTTGATAGTCATCATAAGTTTTATTCTGCTACACTCAATTTAAAAGGAAATCTAAACTCTAGGCTTGAAGTAATGGATGATAATGGCATTGTGGATCTATTTTTGAAAGTTTTATGCGCCATTGTTTAAAGTTTAAAGCTTAAGAGTTGGGACATGGTCTCTCTAGCAAGTGTTGACATATATTATATTGTTTTTTTTTTTTTTTTCTAAGTAGGTGCATATGTTAAAGTTTGAAAGTATAGGAAAAGGGTGGTGTATCCCGCTTGCATTGAATTGTTATTGAAATAGTGGATTATGCGCTGTATGGCTATCTCACTTGTACTGGCTATGGTTGAAGGAGTAAGTGTGGATACGACGTGCAGTAAATGCATGTCACTCTAACCTACCTCGAGGGTCACCACCCTTGCAATTTTTCATTTGGTCATTTTTGTTGGTTGTTGCTGCCTCTGTTTTGCTCGATCGTGGAAGAAGTGTTCCAACTTTGTCGATTTTCCTTGGCATTTTTGCATCCAGGTATGAGGGTTCTTGCTGTTCCATCCATGAATTCTTTCTCTACTCATTAATTAAATCAAAAGTTGGCTCTTGCATTTGCTTACTGTCTATTCTTTTCCAAGGTTTATGGTGTATGGGTCTTTTGACTATGTATTGGATGAAGTTGGTCTCTGTGGTGTTTATATGCAAGTGAATTCACAGTTGAACGATGTGTGAGTGTTTCTCGTTGTTGATGTAACAATGGTTTCTCTGTTGCTTTACCTGTGGGAAACAATTGTGGGAAAGTGTTTTGAGTCTGCCTCGTCTCTGGATTTTCGTTGTTTCTTGCATCTCTGTTACAAAATGGTGTCATTGCTTGTGGCATTTGGATTATATTTAGACTTTTCCTATCAATTATTTATATGGCTATCATGGATATTTTGCTTGTGACCTCTCTAAAGGGCATGTGAAGGGGTCTGTGGAAATTAAAGGTGGTAAAAGACTGTTGAAGCGTTCTTTTGATTAAACCCTCAAAGTGTTTTCCTGCTTGCTCTCCCATACCTCATTGTTGTTGATGAATGGTATATTAAACCCTATATTTGAATAACTGTGTAAGGATGGATAACCCAACATTTGATAGAGGCGTTGTTCACATCTCTTTTGTCATGAGTTTTTTTTTCGATTTGTTACTTAAGAGTTAATTCCAATCACACTTATTTATAAAACATAGTTTGTTATGTGACAATATTGAAGTGATGACAACATTGTAAGACATTGTTTAAGAGATATATCCATGATGTGTTAGCATGCTTAAGGTGGTCGATTTATATGGATGAATATAATACCTCTGTTGACGAATTATATATATGTTGAATGAACTGTGCATACATGAATTCTGGAAGTTTTGTTATTTGAAATCTCATTTTAATTTTGTGTTATCCGCGGGGGTTCCTTTTTGGTTGATTTCGAGAAATTTTGTAGAGGTTAAAGAATACCAATGGCAATGTTTTGGACCCAGTTTGTCTATACTTCGATTGTTAGTTTTGGTTGTTGGAATACTGTGTTTCCTTGACCCTATTGTACGCAAGATGTGTTATGTCTGTTGAATTTTTTCTTGGACAGTCTTTATGAAATGAATTCTGTAAATGTAATTACAAAAGGCATAGTGAACAGTCTCGAAGTGAAGCACCAATTTTGGAATTTTGAAACAGAGTATTTAATTTTGTTTTTGAAACATGAAAGGGTTTGGAAATTGCGTTGTTATGATGATGGAATTGTATGGATAATGAAGAACAATAACCGTTGGAGTCCTTTCCATTATACCATCTTACACACATTACACTTCCCTCATTATCCCACTTACACTTTTTTACACTCAGTGTTCTATTATTACTCATTTTTAAGGAAAAGACTGTATGAAAATAAAATAAATGGAGATGGAGGTTAATTGATGATTGGTGATTTGAGACATGGTTATATACAAAGTTTGATTATTTTATGATTGCTTGAACAGTATCCATGTATCTTTCCCCCTCCATGCTACCATTTTACGCACACTACAAACCCCTCATATTCCCAATGACCCTATCATTCCTTATTCATATGGCAATTGATTAATGAATTTTTTATGGATGAATTGCATGGTTTATGTGGTAAATAATAGAGCCAACTCTTGATTTTATTTAAGTGGAGTTTCATGTATGGATTATTAAGAAATTTTCATGATTCATTAAATATTGCTACAGGATGAGTTTTTTCAGTAGGGGCAATAATGGTATAGGTAACAAAGGCACGTGAAATTGGTAAAGAGGTCATATAAGACCTCGGTTCTCTATACATTTCAATGTTGAACCCAAGGAATTGAACCACCTTTTACAAGATGGTTTCTTTAACTTAGTAGGTCAAGGAATATTCTAGCCCCGACCAGAATGACCTCGTTTCCAAGCACATCAAAACCTTTCCGGTGTCCGAGTCCCTCCCCATGTGTCCATGCGACCAAAACCTCCCACTAACGATGGTTGGAAAGAGATTGTACATCAGCCTGTTATTCACCACCACGGTTGGCCCACTGCATCATTTCCATTACCCCCTCCACCACCAAAAAATCAAGTTACCCAAGCTGAGCCTGTTGTCTCACCCGTGCAGTCATCACATGCCAATAAAAGATTAAAAATGGATGTCCTCGAGCTTGTGAAGGACACGGGAAAGGAAATATCCACTCACTCCAGCTCATCCAAATATTTTTCCAAGTCATTTTCCTCTCGCCTTCATCTTAAGGATGACTGTTCTCATGTCATTAGTGCAATTCAACCTCAAGGCTCTAACCAGTCAAAGGCTGCCACAAAAAATTCAAAAGGGGAAAACAACGAGAAGAGGCCTAATGCCTCACATAACAAATATGGATTTTAATGATTGAGGTTGTTTTATATGCTGAAGACAATATTTTTATTTTGATAAAGTTTTGAACAAGAAGCATATATTTGGCACTGTTTTGGACAACAACATTCATTTGATTTTTTTATTTATTAGACAACTTGGATATGATGCGATTTTTGAGGACGTGATTATATTAGATTCTGCTGATATTTATTATTTGAGCATATATACATGAAGCGAGAGTTACAAGGTGATATTTTTGAATTAAATGAATTGGATATTTGTTATGTCAGATAACTATAAAAGGAAATAATTGGGAGTCACAAGGGGTCCCACCTATTTAGTTATTATTTAAGACCCTTATTTATATATTACTATTATTTAATTTTCTCAAACTAATTAGTTAAGTAAGTTTGACTTAACTAAAGAAAGGTAGTTTAACTGCCATAACTTATTGAGATAGAATAAAATCTCAATCAAACGAGGAGACAAAGGAGAATAATTGAAGGAGAATTACAGCCATAAGGTTTTTTCTACATTAGTGAGATACTTTCAACTTTCTTTCAGTCTAAGTTTACTAGAAAACCTAAACCTCTTGATGACAACATGGTCTTATTGAAGGAAAGAAGATTCAAAACTGAATCACACATTTCAATAGATTGTTCTAAAGGTGTATGGTTTATCTTTGACATGTTGGACACACCGACTACACTG
>ML781179.1:455871-466848 GCA_009831015.1 Picea engelmannii | reverse complement strand
CATCATGTATCAATGACAACTCATTGATCCATCTTCATCTATGCATTCTCATCAAGGACAATACATATTACATTACATCAATCATCAATCAATCAATCCTTTGGCATCAATCAATCACTTGACATCAATCAATCAAACCATTGTCATCAATGACTACATGATCCAACATGACAGTCTGTGTATTTTTGTTTGTGCATGAATTGAGTTTCATGGCTGATAAATAATATTTTGCAGATTCAAGTGACAACAGTTTATGGCAAGTTGATCCAAATATTTAGCTTAGGTTTTCTTATTGATTGTTAGAGTCTTTTTGTATGGTGTACATCAAAGGAGTCTAAATTTGATTTTGGTCCCTACCCTCACAGGGGTTAGTAGAGAGAACTCAGTTTTGTATCTCAGAATGAAATAAATGAAAAATAAGATTATTGTTTCAGTCTCACACATGTGTTTTAATGATCTAGTTCATTCTTTTGCTTTGATCTCCATATATACATTTGTATACTTTGTGTACACTTTTATTTAACTTTGTTTAAAGTTTACTTCTTTTGCATTGATATATACAACACATAAAAACCAACCTTAGTCCTTTGTAATTAATACTTGTAGATTAAGTGATTGTTAAGAGGCTATAAACCCTGGGTGACATTCCCAACTATCTTGTCTTAGCCTGAAAAAATATGAAAATGCTTGAGTAAGGTTTTCCATACCTTTTCCTCAACAATAACTATGTACTAACTCTAAAATCCCCTTTGCTTTTGTAGCAACATATGAGAATCTTACCCGATTTTGTTTACCATATATGCAATGTTCATAGAAATCAAAATACAACAAGAAAGCAAACATACCTTCAACCATACCTTTACTGTGTAGTGTTCGATTTCCATTCTTTCCAATATGTTCCAGTCTTTGATGCCGCAACATTGTCTTTTCTCTAGATACCATAGGGGTTTTGTCTTCTTCACCCTTAGGAACAACAAAACTGTTACACCCATTACTAATTATGCTTCCCAACAACTTGTATAGATTTCCATTCCGAAGTCCCCTCATCAACAACATTTCTCCTCAAACCATTTTAGAAGTTTCCTTTTTGAACACAATATGTACACCTACATCTCTCATCTTACTTATAGATATCAAGTTTCTAGACAACTTTATAATGTGCAAAACCCCTAGTGTTGTAATCCTTTCATCCTTGAGCTGCAACTTGAACTTTCCTGTCTTGTGATTTTGGTTGTCGAGTCATCTCCCAGAAAAGAATCACCTCCATTATACCTTTCATATTCATGGAACCACTCCCTATGGGGAGTCATATGAAAATAAACACCTAAATCGATCAACCATACATCATGATCTGCATGTGTGCTTCAAGAAGCCAAGTACACATCCCCTCCTTCTTCTGTGGAGGCTTTCTCTTCCGTGGAAGAAACATCATCAGATCCTTCCCTCTCTCAACACTTTCTGATTTGTAATCCTTCTTGAAATGCCCAAATTTTCCATATTTCCAACATTTGTTTAAGGATTTTCTTGGAGATTTAGATCATCTACCTCTATCCCACTCGAGGAATTATTTTTATTTCTATCCAGGGAACGTCCTCTTACAAATAATGCATCCATGCTTTGACTATCCATATTTTTCCTCCTCATTTCTTACGATAACAAGGATTAAACCACATCATCAAACTTTATTGTGGTCACATTGCTACCAATAGCTACAACCAGACTATCCCACGAATATCTCAATGAACATAGTAAACTAATGCACTTATCTTCATCTGAAATTTTAATATCAACAAGAAACAACTAACTTGCCATAGTATTAAAGGAATTTAGATGCTATGTCATTGAGTCTCCATCGTTCATCCTTAGGAGGTACTGTTATCCCCAATTTCTAGGGATAACTAGGAGATCATGTCTCGAGGCCCACAGGTCCTAGACATGGAGTACCGAGAGTAGGATTGACCTGAGTATGGCCCTTGAGGGCCCATCCTTTTCTTCCTTCATCAAATTCGTCTTGTTAGCAGTAGCAACATCCATCACCATCGACTTGGTCTTGTATCGGAGAAGGATCTTGCTCCATGAGGTAATTGGTCCAGGTATCATGGTATGTATCACTTTTGATCATTATAACCTTTGGATATATGCATGTGACTCCTTTTATCTCTGACGATTTCTTGGATCTTACATTAACCCACTTGACCATGATTGGGGAGATTGACAGGGTGTCCTAGCAAGCCTGTACCCATGGGTTTTGGTTTGCCACTGGGGGGATTTCTGAAGAGCTATCGTCTGCTCCCATCATACTACCACTTTTTCATCTTATCTCCCACTCATTTATCCCATTCCCCTTGTCCGGGCATTAGATTGACCTGTTTGTAGGGTTGCACCTTATCTTGTGGGAAGAAGGGGCTAAAGGCCCAAAAGGTAAAAGCAGTTGGTAAAAGATAAAAGCCTAGAAATAAAACCTCGAGATGCCTCACCCAGGGATCCCCGAGAAGGCAATAAAAATCCTCTCAGCAAGAAACAAGAGGGACCTGGAAAATAATAAACAAGACCTAGCCAAGAGGATAGGGGGTCTCATCATGAGCTAGCCTATTAGGTTCATGGGTACCTAACAATATGACATTGCCATTATCTGGTTACCACGCCAGGGCAGTGAACTTTGGTTGCATGGGCAAGGGAAAGGGGGTCTCATCATGAGCCATCCTTCTCATCTTTGTGAAAGTACTTATGGGTAACACTGTCAGCTCTGGTCACCATGCCAAGCTAGTGTCCTCCAGTTAGACCTTGAATAAAAGGAAGAAGAAGAAGAAAAAACAAATAAAGAAAGAATAAAGGCAAGAACGGGCTTGGAAAAAATTGCATCCATGACGGGTACAACTCGCCTTCTACAAAGGCACCCACAGATAACATTATGCATCCATGGCTTTCACTCTACCCATTTGTTTGGACATCCCCTAGCCACAACACCTCGTTTACATGGCTTGGATGAAACCCTCCTGGGAACTTCCCGTCTCTTGTGGATACTAGCCCAATAGGATGTCTTGTCCTTTTCTTCGATCTTGTATTGTTGATTTTTGTAATGTCTTTGAGCTGTTGAACGATATATTAGGGATTTTATGCATATGTTTGATAATATTAATGATGAAATGTGATTGACATTGCTATAATCCCTGTGACTAATGAGCCCATGGAGGGTGTAGTTTTTGATGTGCAGGACCATGCCCGACGGACAGGTACCACTTAGACCGGTACACATGGGGAAATGATTAGTTTGGACCTCCATGGGGCTGAAGAGCCCATCAGATGGTTGTTGAGACCCTGTCAGAGGGGAAGAGACAGGACAGTGTTTGACTGAGGTTTTGCACCAGAGAAGAAGAGGACGTTTCACCAGAGGCACTTTGACAGAGCCCGACCTAGGGGGAATGACCCCTTTTCAGTGGAGTGTTGGCCTTGGAAGGCTCAGAGCATCCCCATCCTTACCATAACATCATCCAGCTTCATGTTCATCCTTGGAGGCAGACTGGGAAACAGTGGCACCTGTGGCATGTTGGAGAAGCCCTTGGGGGGTTAACGTTTTGCTCCTGGATGTCTCATCTGCCCTAAAAGGGGCTAGCGCCTCCCTTGAAGGGGATTTTACCTTTATTACAGCTCAGTTAGGGTTTTAGTTTGACAATTTAATGTAAAAAACAGTATTCTGGTCTTGTCATCCATTTTTTATGACCTAAAATTAATTAAGGTCATACACTATATATTGAGGGGTTTCACTTTCATTTTGACATAACTCATCACTCACTCTCCTAGTGAGGTCTGATTTTTGTGCCCTACTAGGGTTATTGTCTAATTTGAGGAAGGCGCACTTGTTTGGAGAGGAGATTTTTGGCAATTTATGGTGTTTTTCTTGAAGGAATGTTTACAACTAGGGTTTGCATGCTATTTTCTTAATGATTTCTAAGTATTTTTCTGCAAAACTTCTTGATTGAATGGTTGTAGTTTAATTTCTTGCATCTATTTATTATATATTGCTGAATCAAAACCCTAGGGGACAAACACACAAGTAGGTCGTTGTCTCATGTCCCCTGATAGAAAAACCTTTTAGCCACTGAAGAAGAAGAAGAGAGCCTAGCCATTGCTACACTCTTTCTATCTTCTTCCCTTAATCTAGTCGTACCTTTAAACTTCAAGAGGAAGATGACATCCTAGGCCTAGGTTATCTACACCTAGGGTCGTTTTTCTTTTAGGGTTTGATGAAAGAGCCTTGCCTTTACAACACTCTCCCTCTTTAAACTCTCTTGTCTTGATTTTACTTGTCTTTGATCTAGCTGTTTGACGGGAAGGAGAAGAGAGCACGAGGCCTTTCTTAAGCAACACCAGAGTGAGCCTCTCTCCCCTAGGGTTCTGTCTTTAAGGCCCTGCTGTTGCAACACCTTGAAACCTTTCCCTCTTGTCCTTTGAATATCATCCCCTTCAACTTGTGTGTCCTTCACCTTGTGTGTCCTTCACCTTTTTGACTCCATAACCTTTGGCACCAATCTTTAGCCTCCAACGTTGAAGTGAAAGTGATTGAAACAACTCTCAAAACCTCTCACAAATTAAAACCCTAACCAACTACTAACCCTAAAAGGCCGACGTCACCCTTGGTTATTCCATCTTGACGCAACAAATTTCATTTATTAAGAAATTGGATGGTGTTTAAAGCATTTATTGAATGAGGGATTGATTGGATACATTGATTGCTATAACATCTTGATATTTATTGGTGAAGTAACATTATTTCAGTGCTATATTAACAAACATTGACTTCGTCAATATTTATTGTTGCAATTGCTTATATTGATATTAGATAGTCTATTGAAGTATTAACCCATTGAATCATAGCTTGTATATATATATATTGGTTTGATTTGTTCCAGGCAGGTGTTCTTCTTTGGGCCTACACTTCATTATTGACTGTTTAGCCGGGACTATCTATTTTGGTGGTAACCTATGAAGGGGGAACATTACTTTGACTTTTTAAACCTTTGCCTCTTCAAAACTCTAGGTTACCGGGGATGTCTCCCCTAGGCCTGACCTTCCTAAAGAGAAAGAACCCCCCCATCGTGGTGACATTGGGTGGGATAGGTTCATGTTATGCTAGTTTGGCTGTCTATCTTATAGCCATTTGACCTAGCTACAAATTGTGCGATAACAGGTACAACTTCTTTCAAAGGAAAATTTTATTTACTAGGGACTTAAACTGATATAGAGACCCTAACTTATCCCATAACACACTGGTTGTAGCTTCTCTCGAGACATTTAGTAACACTGAATCTGAAAGACACAACTGGATTGTGATTTTTTTCCTTCCTATCCAAATTCTTCCAATATTTTGTCGACAAACCCATAGGTGTAGTACCAGGATCCACAATGACCCACTATTCTTTGTCTACCAGAAGATCCTCCATCTTGAGCTTCCATATATAAAAAAAATTCCCTTTAAATTTCTCAATCTCTATTTTAAAAATGCTCGCCATTTTCTTTCACCGCAAGAATCACCACTAAACAACTCCCACTGAAACCATGCTTATCAAAAACCCAAGATAACCAAACCCTTAGCAACAAAGGTGTCCCCTTGAAGCCAAAAAAATGCTCTAATGCCAAATGTAGGTTTTAAACCTTTACAATATATTAATGCACATACAGACTCTTTATAAAACATAAAGAAAATAATAGCAATCACACATAGTACTAATAAATTTTCCCTGAAAACCCTCAACCAGGAAAACCAACAAATGTTTAGAGCCACACCTATAACTCTTATTGTATTGACTTCACCATTAAAATACAATATATATAGGACCCTGTGACATCCAAAACCATAATCTGTTGACCCGAATTAGATTCCTTGACTGGAGTTACATTACAATGAGTCGAAAAACATAAAAAAAGGTAAAAAATGAACCAAAAACAACCCAATTGTTTTCCCCTATGACCCCCTTGCTCCCATTCCAATATACGATACATGAACCAATCATGCAAAGAATATAAAACATCCAACAATTTGAACTAGTTTTTTTACATATTCTCAAAGTGGCTTATGTGTAAAGGATGTGTGACCATACCAAGCTCATCAAGAGAAAATACATGAGATAAGACATCAAGAGAGGGCATGTCGACATACTATTAGAGGTGATCATGGTTGTGAGGGTGGTGGGCATGTCGACATACTATTACAAGTGATCATGGTTGTGAGGGTGGTGGTGCCGATGTGCATGGTGGTGTATTTACTAACACCAATGTAAGTCCTAATACATCTATATCTACCATTCCTAACAATAGCGATGGAGACAAATTACTTTTTTATATACTATCACTTTTGTATACGTGTACATGACGGTTTTACTTTATTTATTATATGCATGTTTTTACTTATAGTATGATTTTTTTGATAACTTGTTTTTCTATATATTATTTATCATATTTTATTTTATTAGCATATTTCTCATGTCATTATTATCACATTCATTGTTGTATGCAATTTTGCTTCACATATGTGTTTGTTTATTTGTTGTATGCAATTTTGTTTCACATATGTGTTTATTTAGTATATTCAAGCTTCACATTCCTTATTTGCATTTCACTGATAAATTAAATTAATTATCATTAATTATTTATTTTAATTAATTAAATTTTAATAATTAAAATTCAACTATTTAAATCAATTTATGTTAATTAAATTAGTCCATCAAAGTTAAATTTCATTCATTATTTTATTTTAGTAATGGATGAAATTTTAGTGATCTCATTGAGAATGAGATCAATAGTACACCACATACCTTATCTACAATTGGCTCATGAAGAGTGAACATGCCACAAGTAGGATTTGAACTTGGGTGGACATGGTAACATTCCTCCTCTCAACTACGCGAGCTAGACCTAATCGACCAAATTAATTTATAAATTAAATTCATTGTAATTTATATTAAACCATAAAAGGGTGTTCCCAAACAATGCTATTCATATATATGATTGTTTGGTATAGTCATGTTTCCCATTCATTATTTACATTATTTAATTAATTCAACTAAGTATATTTAAATAAATATAAATCAATTTATGCCCCCATGGTGTAGAACAATCGGTGATGGAGTGTATTGTTAAGGCACTCTGTTATGTGAAGTCACCGGTTCGAAACCCTCGTTCCTGGTGTTATAGTGGTAGCAGTCGAATAACACGATCACGTGTCACACGAGTACCCGACTAGTTGTTGATTTTCCCAGCTAACAAAAAATATATATAAATCAATTTACATATATAAATTAGTGATTTAAAATTAAATTCTATTCAACTGTGGACCATCTTGTTACCTTTAGAATCATTGCAGAGGAGTTCCGCAATACTAAAACCAATCTTTTTTGTTGTTTTGTTGAATTTGGAAAAGCTTTTGACATGGTTCCTAGGAAAAACCTTCGGAATAGGTTAGAAGAGATAAAAGTGCCTCTCGAGTTGAGGGCTGCTGCAATAAGGATGTATGAGAACATTATTGCTAAGCTTAAAAATACTGAGGGCTGGTCAAAAGAGATTAACTGCAATATCAGAGTCAAACAAGGTTGTCCCTTGTCCCCTACCCTTTTTGGCATTTACATTGATAAGTTAGAAGAATGCTTGGAAAAAGTAGGTTGTGTCGGCCTTACTCTCACTGGTATAGTCATGAATATTCTTCTTTATGCCGATGATATCATTCTTATGGCAAGGAGTCCCCATGATCTTGAAAACCAACTAAGAATCCTCAAGGACTTTTTCTCCAATATGGGTATGACTTTTAATATTGATAAGACTAAGGTCATGATTATTAAATCCAATAAGATCCCTTATGATACCTTTGTATATGAAAACAACAACTTGGAGGAAGTGAGCTCATACAAATATCTTGGAATTGATATTCACCACAAGCTCAATTGGAATTATAGCATTGAGAAAATGATTATTGGGGGATGGAAATCTTATTATGGGCTTGAAAACAATTGTAAATCAACTGATCTTTGGAGTTGGGATAAGAAGAAACTCCTCTTTGAGACTCTTGTTACACCTATTATTCCTTATGGATGTGAAGTCTGGGGTTGTAGTATCTCTCGTGAATCCTGGAGAAAGATAGAGCAAATACAAAAGAATTTTATAACCTATAATCTCAAAATTAAAGGAAATACGCCCTATGCCATCCTTTGTAATGTCCCTTTCCAAATAGGAGCTCCAGAGAGGAGGCTTAATGGTCTAAACCGCCCCGTTAGACTATAGCCAGGGCCAAAGAGGGGTAAATAAGGTTACTAGAGGTCACTCTAGTCACAGGTGTTATATTCAGAAAGTGACATTGAGCTAAAAAGGGTTAAAATCGCTTTTAAGTCATTATGAGCTAAAAATAGAAGTCATCAGTGAATTAGGTTTCAACAGTGATTTAGGGTTTTGGAAGTCAACAGTGAATTAGGGTTTCAGGGTTTTGGAAAGCTATAAAGGAATGGTCGACGACCTAATTCATTATTATGCAGATTATGATTTGTCATTGAGGAGAAGAGGCACATCTCAAGAGAGATAGTTCAGTGTATTCCAGGAAGAAGACACTAGTTGGATGATTTCGGTGTTGAAAGACACACCCTAGTCACCGGGAAGATCATCCAGGTCTTCCATCATTCTTCATTGATTCCGCAATGCTCCCATATTCCGGGTATTATCTTTTAGTTGCTTATTTGTATTCTGGCTAAGATCCTTTTGTCTTTTGATCTAGCCGAGTGTTGTTATTTTATTCAGCCGCAGTGCTTATTTATACTCTAGCTAAGATCCTTTGTATGTTGATCTAGTCGAGTATTGTCAGTTATTCAGCCATTTTGTAATCCAGAGAGATATCTTAATACAAACTTTGCAATCGTTTGTTGCATTTATTATTTGTATGATCATTTATATGTTGTAAACCTTTGATCCTACACACACATTAGCAACGTTTCCTAGACTAGCCAAGTCAGGAACATTACAGTGGTATCAGAGCTTTAGTCCTGCCAGCCTGTGACTAAAGACAATGAGTGCAGCAGAAGACCTAGAGGGCCATGAACATGTAGGTGACGAATATGTCACTTACAACATGCATCAGGAAAGAAGGCATAGGCCTGATTTTCCCCCTTTTCCTCCAAGCTCAGAGGAAGAGGAAGATGCACACAGAGAAGCAGAGAGAAGGGCAGAGCGTGAGGTTGAGCGTGAGGCTGAGAGGATGCTAGGAGACAGATATGAGCGACCAGAGGGCAGTGGCAAGGCCCCCGTAGATCCATAGGCAACTTTCATGCAGGTTTTCAACGGTATGTTAGCTAGTCAATGGACCATGTCTCAGTCCTTGGCACAGGTGGTTGATAGATTGGCTAGAGTGGGCACCCCAGATACACAAGTCCTGCATGCAACACAGGGGAACTTGGGAGTAGGCAATAGACCCCAGTCACCCTCTCACACATACACCTCTGTGAGTAGGATTCCCAGACCCTTGTTTCCCAGTTTCTAGAGGCCACCCCCAGTAGCATCACTGCCACCAATAACACAGAGCCCACCCACTCATGCCGACGACATTGCAGAGTATAGGAGGGAGTACGCAACATTGGGTCATGACTTCCATCAGGACATGACCTTAGTCGAGTACTATGGACTCAGACTTAGGAACCTCCCCAGAGAGCCGCAGAGGGGAGGACCACAACAACAACAGGGGCATAACCTTGATTTCATCCAAAAATTTGGGAAACTCACCATCCCTTCTTTCAACGGATCATCCAAATACATCGCCAGATCTTGGGTACAGAAGCTAGACACGTATTACAAGCTCAACCAGATGACTGAGATAAAGGCCATCAATTTCGTGACCTTACACTTGGAGGGTGAGGCACATGAGTGGTCTTATCATGGACTGGTGACATTGGGTCATAGTCGCATCACCTCCTATAGGGAGTTTACAGATAGGCTCATGGACAGGTTTGATAGGAAGGATCCTGAGATACACTTAAGGGATCTAGCCCAGTTGAGACAAACTGGCACAGCAGAGGCATTCATCATAGAGTTTCAGTGGGTAGCCGTGGCAGTCACAGATATATCAGAGCCCAGGCTGATCATGTTATTCATAGAAGGACTCACAGAGCCTTTAAGAGGATGGGTGAAGGCATATAGGCCTCCCACTTTGTAGGATTCCATCCTTTGCACTCGAGATCTGGCAGACTCAGTGTCAAAGACTAAAAATTTCTCCAAACCATTTTTGCCCCAGAGGGATCGAGACAGGAAGCCATTCCAGAAAGAATGGAAGGGCAAGGAGAAGTTGGATGATGAGACTAGGAGAGATCTTATGAGGAAGAAGCTTTGCTTCAGCTGCAAAGATCCTTGGGTCCCAGGCCACAGGTGCATGGGCAAGGGAGAGATTCATTATATTGAGGTAGCAACAAACAACATGGACAATGAGGAGGAGGAGCAGGAAAGTGGATCCACTAGTTCAGAGGAGGAGTCAACACCAATAGAGGAACAACCTCCTCGTAGACCACCGACACCGACAGGAGCCCATCCTCCAGTAGTCCCACAACCGCCAGAACAGGCTAACAAGAGGAAACTAGCAAAGGGAGGTGTCATAGCGACCCTTTCTGGTGTTCCCAGGTATGATACCCTCCGTATCAGAGGGATTATCCAGGGGCAACGGGCAATCACCCTGATAGATGGTGGGGCCACCCACAACTTCATCGAAGCTTCACTAGTATCGAGACAGGAACTTTAGACAGAGGAGTTTGAGGGGTTTGATGTTGCGGTAGCAGATGGCCACACAATGGAGTGTCTAGACAGACTTCCAAAATTAGAGATGAAGTTAGGCAACTACACATTGAGAGACACATTTTATGTGGTTGACCTATCGGACACAGATGTGGTGTTAGGAGTTCAGTGGATGATTACCTTGGGAAAAATCACTACCAACTACCAAACCTTGGAAATGGGATT
>ML781179.1:397194-451462 GCA_009831015.1 Picea engelmannii | reverse complement strand
TTTCTCTTAGATTGTCCAACCTATACCCATATTAGATCTCATTTTCAAAATATTGATCACACTACCAACCTTCCTAACCTCTTAACTCAACAAAAGTATGGTGATCTTGGAAAGCTTCTCTTAATGATTTTCGAGCACATAAATAAAATTCTAAAGAATCACAAGTAATCACTTACCGTCTTAAGGTCCAATAGACCAATTAAGTCTTAGTGGACGTTAATCATCATCATCATCATCAATTGCATTCATAAATTTAAATTACAAGCAAATTCAATTCAATTATTGTTTTCTCATTAATGTTGTTCACATATGTGATTGTTTAGAATAGCCATGCTTTACATTGGTTATTTACATGTTATTATACCTGCCAAAGCATGCATATAGCGTTCGATTGAAATTGACCTAGTATTAGTTTTCCTTGACCTATTTTAATATTTCCACTTGAACCAAAGTTCTAACAAAATATTCTATTTTGAATTATTTAAATCTATTTAGAATTATTTAAAAAACAATTTACTATGGATAAAAATATCAATATCTTATTGCAACTACGTTGATGTTGGCATTGGGAAATGCAACCTCCATTTATTAACATTTAATTATCTAATTGGACACATACCCACAATTTTGACCCTTCTGACATGAGGATACCCTGCCCCAGGCCGCTCTACAGTCGATACTCCCAGGACGCTTTGCAGTTGAGGTATCAAGAACACCCGCGTTTGAACCCCCTCAAGGACTTCCGAACGCTACAGACTCACTACAAGTGAAAGCACGACATCGACCATGTGACCTGGGAACCAACTGATCACCCCTCCATTTGAATTGAACATCATTTTCCCTAGAAGCTTTCCCATGCCTGGAATTTCTTCTGTGTTCCTTAAACCCTTCTAAAACCCTTCAACACCATATCCTTGAGACACAAAATATGATTCTCAAAACAAAAATGTGCATATAGCATATGATTCTCATGCAGTATAGTGCATTACCAACAAATTGATTTTATCATAAGGGGTTTAGAGGTTTTTTTGATGATTTTTTTTTAGTCGCGAAAACAAAATGCGAAGAAAACCATTTATTTAGTGTATTTAAGGGAGAGTATGAAGCGAAGAATACAATATTATTCATGCTACTACTGCTATTGGTTTAGATGCTTGCTTTGGTGCTTGGCTAGCTGCTAGCTTTGATGGTCAGAGCAACTTAGGATATGCAAAAAATTCGGAACACAATGGTATGTGTAGGAAAGCGGAACATGGTAGAATATAGGTGGAGTGGCCAATTGAAACATGGATGGGATCAAATGGAGTTTTCACATGAGGAAACTTCTACAAAACATGACGCATGGTTAAACACATGCATTACATTTAACTTGTTATTATTGTAATTTCCTATGTTTAATTGAAATTTTAGAATGAATGCATATGATAAGTTTGTTTAATTGAGTTTGGTTAAATTGCATACAATAAAGTTTGTTTAATTGATTTTGGTTAAATGCAAGTGAATCTTCCTATGATAAAATATCTCGATGGTTGTGAGGTCTAGAAGAGATCCTAGAGTGATCTCTTGAGGATATTGTGGATATGAGAGATCCTTGAAAATTTTGTGGAGTCTAAGTAGGATCTAAAATGAATTCAGGTTTTAGCCCTGTGTTGTATATTTTGTAAGCCTTTGGGCATTAAGAGAGTAATAAAGAAGTGTGTATGTAGAGACAAAAATATAGAGTGTGAGTATAAGGCCAATTGTGGCCAAAAGGCTAGAACAAAGGCCAATTAAATGTAAATCAGGCCAAGAGAAGGCAAGAAGGACTTATGTAATTGTGTACATATTCATTTATATAATATTTGTGTGTTTATTAAGTGTTTTTGTATATCATTGGATGAAGTGTGAGTTATTGAATCCATATGGGATCCTCTGTGTGTTAAATTGTTCTCTAACTAGTGTTGTACAGGTTCAGATCATAATCGATCATCGATCATTGAAGAGTTCGATGATCCTAATTGAAGACAGGTTGGGTTGAGTTGTTTGGATTCATGGATGAACATAGGTCAAAGACTGTTCTGTGTGCAAGGTAAGCATCGAGGAATAACAACCGTTAGATCAAATTTCATTGATGAATATAAGTTGTTGGATCAAAGTTAGAGAGAGATTCTCACTGTAGGTGACTAGAGGATTATAACTGTTAGTTCATAGTCCAATTAAATTGTCACAGTCTATTCCAAAGCGATTGACAAACGATAGGTGTATCGAAAGTTAGATGAACTTTGTAGAAGTCCCAATATTCGGTGGTGAGAGTAAGATCTGGTCATCCATTCCAGAGTTAAATTGATGGATGATAACCATATCGGGAGTTAGAAGACACGAGAAAGTTAAGGGAGAATCACGATCGTTCGATCCAGATCCAGGTCGACGGTTCTCATTATAGTGGACCGCGAGTATCGAAGGTTTTAAAGTATTGGAGGGCCTAAAAGTTCGAGGTCCCGATGACAAAAAACATCATGCTAACATAAGGAAATCCACATAGGAAGTGACATGCAGAAACCAGGTCCCACGATACATGGTTTCTATGGCAAGCCTTTGAATGCAGATTGAAGGCGAAGATTAAATCATGAGTCTGTAGATCGACGGCCTCATCGAGACCGAGATACGTCAGGCTGATGTCAGATCCCCACTCAAGAGATGACACGTGGAAGTAAGGTTCCAGACTGATCAAAGTTCCATGGTGGCCCACGTCATGAGTTGAAATATAATTAAAGGAGAATCAGCGGTCCATATGGGATCCATGATCTAGATCGATGGTGATCCATCACTGAACGACATTGTAGAAGAAGAGATCATGACCGTTGATCACCAGCAGGATCAACGGTCCAGCTCATTGCGTACCGCGACCTTCGGTAGTTTCAATTTTTTGAGAAGGCATGGAGTCTCGACGTCCCGAGACCGCTATACACAACAGTCATCCATCGAAGAGGATAGATGAACAATCCAGATTGAACACATACATCCGCGAAGCTTAGCCAACGGTTATAGCCATTGGTCACATGAAATGAGAGCACTGGAAGTTAGTGCTAAGGTTTAAGTGCTTAAGGGAATAAGTACCAGATCACAACATATGGTTGTGTGAATAGGAAAGGGCTTAGAGTAAGATAAGAGAATCACTTGGGTTTAAGTGCATGGTTGAAAAGTTGGTCACAAAGAGTATAAGCATATGGATTTGAGCGTTGTAGATAAGCACCGGTAGAGACTGGTGAAAGAACATAGTATTCCACTGTAACAGAGGATTTTGGGCCTGTATAAAGAATTCAAGAACAACTCGAGTATTGAAGCTGCAACAGAGTTTACGTATAACTCTGCACATGTGAGAAACTAACTTGTTGGGTCGTTATCACGGTGCTACGTTTCCTACAAGTTGTTGTCTATATGTTTAATATTTGTTTAATAACACTCGCTTGAGTTCGTACATTACATAGTCATGAACTCAAATATATACAAGTATATCAATGCTAAATTTGACGGAGTTCAAAATCTCCTTAACCATTTAGTCTGATGACTTTGAGTAGCATGAATGAAACGTCTTGATATTATATTATTTCACTGCACAATTTTTTCGATCATTATTCATAATTGTATTGATGCCTTGTGTTGTGCCAATGTGCTATTAAAACCCAACATAACAAGTGCCAAACAAACAAACAATTATTTAATTATTTATTAGTGATTTAATCACTAATAAAGAAAACCGGGGTTTGATATAATAGTTGGCGTTACCTGAGCAATTTGTCACTTAACATTGTGGTTGCTAAATACACGGGACCGCTAGAGTTCCAATCTTTGAAGCGATACATTGTTTAGTTATGAGACTATACCAAGTTATTGTTTGTTATCAAAGTATAGTGGATACATTACAATTATTGTTATTTACCAAAATATTTACATGATTCACGTGCTTTTATATTGCAAAATATACACAGTTATTGTTTGTTATCAAAATATATTGTATACATTACAATTATTGTTCTTTATCAAAATAATTTACATGATTCAATGTGTTTTTATATTTCAAAGCATGTAGTGTTCGTTGTATTGATGTATGTTTCTACTAACAATTGAAAATTAATGATGAAAATATTATTAGTTAAGTTTTTGACTATAATAATAATAATAATATTTTTACACAAAATATTGTTATTCACGAATTCATCTTTGATTGATTAATGATTGGTAATCAAGCATGGTCTAAGAATTATTTTTTTAAAGAAGTTTGTACTCTATTAACCATGTATTGCATATTTTATGCACTAAAAATATTCTCGAGGAGCACATGGGACATAAGGTTCCTTCCTTACTAGTATTCCTTCTCTTACCGTCTCGGGGGGTTCGATTCGCTACGTAGACGGTTGGGGGAACAAAAAATATCATCGTGCATGATCATCTTAGGTGTCCACTAGATGAAAAAGTTTTAAAGACAAACATATCATGTAGTGAAAATATTTCTTTATACTTTATTTGAAATGATAACCTTCCATAAGTTTTATATATGTTTTCATGTGTGTCAATGTGCTGTTTGATGTGTTGTAAAACCCAATGAGGCATAGAATACAGATAACAAACCTAGTTTCAACTGTGTGTGGTAGGTCTTCATTTTGATTAATAAATATAGACATAGGCAAAATATATCTATCCAACTATATACATAAAAAAATGGTTTATTTTTTTCATATATGCTACCCCATAACTATATCATATATTGTCTTGATTGCAACATCTTACTTCATATTCAGACTTCGACATGTATAGATGCTACTGCATAGCCTTGTTTACATTACATTACATTAGTAAACAAAATTAATTAATTATTTCAATTAATGAAATGCCAATTATTTATGCTAATTTTTATTAATTAAAATAAAATTCTACTCATTACAATTTAAGTTAGTTGTACTATCTATTGGTGTACATCTATCTTAAACTCAGAGATATCTAGCATCAAGAGGGATACAATTTCTTTTAGTGTAATTTTTTTTATCATTTAGTATGAAGGAATTAATACATGACATGGAATTAAATGATAAAAAAAATTACACCTCAAGAAATTTGATCCCTCTCGGTGCTTGATAAATCTGGTTTTAAGATGGGTTTACGTTGGTTTCATTTTTTTTAGATGTTGTCATGAACATATGTACGTGGAAACAACAATCAATTGGGTTTAGCTTAAGTGGTTGGAAGGAATGATTGTTATCCTCCCCACCCAGGTTCAATTCCCACTAGTGACATGTTGAGCTCATAACGAGTATATTGTTGTAATGACTTCAAGCCCTGTTGTTGACCAACCTTGAAGATTCTAGGGTTTTCCGTGGGTACCATCCTCAAAATGAGAGGAAGTAATCAAGGGTTTTAGCTAGGTAGTGTAACTTGAAAAAAAATGTATGTGGCAACATCTAAGTCATACTGGGTTGTAGAACACCTCCCTACTCTTAGTGCAATTATTAATATACAAAAAGTGTTATAGCTAGTCCATACTGTAGCATGCATCCTGGGAGGGTGGATTTACAGTGAATAAAAAATGAAATGGACTATTAATAAATTTTACTTCTCCCAGCAGGGACTTAATATAGTTTTTGTAAACCCAAAATATAAAAAACATAGCTAAACATAACATGTCCAATACTTACTATGGGATGAATGAGTAGGACCATCATCTTGAAAGAAAACATAAATAAAAAAATAATCTAGCATAACCTAGGCTAATCATCAAAGTATGGGATGAAATATAAGTTGATGAAGGTTGGAGTGGTATCCCCTCTCTGGGAGCCTCCAACAACTTCCTTAGGTTGGTGTTGATGTGTGATCCAGATGCATATTAGTGGCCACCCACCTTTTCCAACTGGCTCAAAACAGTTTTCTGACATTTTTGGCAATTTACTATTTTTAGCAGTTTTTACTTCCGGGGCCATTTTAAGGGCCTAAATGAAGGTTTTTCGGTATCGATCTCCTCAATGATAGCCAAAGGCATGATTGATCCCCCAAAATGAATCTCCTCAATGATACCTTTCCAACAGGCTATCACACGCCTAAAACGAAGATCGCATGCAAAAGTTACAACCCCGGGAAGTTGATGTACTAACTTACCCAAACGGGGCTCACATGACTTTTGGCGCTTCATCTCCCAGGGTTAGGTTTTTGGATGTCTAGGGTTTTTGGCATTCCTGTTTATTGTAAAAAGGCCTTCAGAGCCTCATTGTAATCATCTTCTTGCGAATGTGCGCTGCCGTCACATCTCTTCTCAAAGATAAGCCGCCACCATTCCAGCAAGCTTGTTTCCGCTACATTTTACAGTTTCATCTTATTTCGTTATTGAATAGAAAACCAGTTTTACTGTATCTTTGTTATTTTGTGTTAAGCACCTGTTAATAATATGTATTCATTTCGTTCTGCTCATAAAATCCGGATCAATGTGGGAAAAATTCCCTTCAACAGATAGGGGTACTCCCTGGTATGATGTCCTAATTAGAATTCACATAATTTAGAATAGGAGTCCCATCTAGATTCTAATCCAACTACCATTAGTGGTATGAGGGTTAGGTGAATGGTTGATGGAATGAGTCCCCACCATTGGCCAAAGCAAACAAATAGATAGTAATAATAAGGCCCAATCGTGCATTAGGTTAGGATTCAAGCTTAGTCCATTCTTGGCCCACCTCCCTCTCTGCCTTCCATCTATCCCATTGGTTAGTATCCCGATCCGATGAATAGGATTATTGATGCCTCTCCTCGCCCCCCGCCTTTCCCTTTGCCTTTAGTCCAAAGTACTAGTAAAGAGCTCTCTAAATGGAGGGAGACATATTTGTTATTCAGACTGAATTTGATAAGCGTATGGTCTATTGCTAGTCGATGAAAAGATGAATGAGGAAGTGCAGTGTGTGCAGATATGAACTATGCTAAATGCAAAAAAAAATAAAAATTGTTTATCTTATCCTAGCTAGGAGCAATAAATCTAATGAATGAACATATATAAATGTATACAATCACTGCATGTAACCCCTACTCAGATAGTTGTTATAGGGACAAAGATCGTTAACACACACATAAATAAATATATTCAAAGAGGAATTCTATCGCATTAACTCATTCATTTCCATCTATTCGCCATCTCAGAACATTAATAAAAGAGAATAACAAATACTGTAAAAATATACACATTCACGGAAGAAAACTCTGTAAATGAACAATGTACTCTTACAACATTTACAATAACTCAATGTTCATTGGAAGTAGTTCTCAACCATCAGTTATTAAAAAAAATTATTTTCTCTCCGTCAAAATGGCCTTGAGGGCTTCTTGGTACAACTTTCAGAAAAATAGTTCTCAGAAAATAACAGAATCAAAGAGCCCCTTCTAAATGGGTACTCTTTGGTTTATATAGTTGAGTTTGGTGGCTATTCCTTGGGACTTCTTGAATTCCCAAGAGACAGATACAAACTCTTGACCTTCCCTATTCTGTTTCTTTTTAATTTATAAAAAAGAAAACATGAAATTTACAAATCCGAATTTATCTTAAGATTCCCCTTTATCCTTGTCTCTGATATAAAATGCCCATACATCATGATAACCTAAGATTGATATGATTCTACGATATAGTAGGGAATCTAAAGTGACTTCATGGGTTGCTGAATTTTGGAAAAGAGTCTTCATATCTCTTTTCAGGTTGGCCAAGAAATCTTGAATCATGTTTTGAGCTCTTGTTGGCTTTACAATATGCTCATCCATTAGGGAACTGGTTACCCTGAGTGGGGTTCTAACAATCGTTTCTCTATCATGCATGTCCTCTATAATTCTTCTTGTACTTGCTCATTTGGATTTGGTTTTCCTAGCTTTCCAATTTAGGGAAGATGACATTTAATGCTCAAAATAATGGTTGCCTTGTGGAGTTTAGCACATATGCCAAGTAAATTATTCAAATCCTTCTCCAACATTTCCCCTGCTTGCTGGAAATTAGAAAGAGAAACATAATTTAGTTCACCTTCCCAATCGATCATCCGTGGTAAGACTTCCAGGGCATTTAGATTGTCTTATGCCCATTGCTTCATCTCATCTAAACTTGTTCGGATCCCAATAAACTCCATGGTTTTGGTCTGAGCTTTGTCTAGTTGTTCCATGATTTGGGAGGCTTTCTTCTTGAATTCTTGTATTCCAACATACAACTCTTTGGCCAAATTGTGGAGCTCTTTTCTCACTCCTTCAATGCTTGTTCTGAATTCTTGGACACTAGTTATGTCACCCTTGTAGAATCACATCTCTTTTTCCAGGGTCCTTATTCTTTCCTTGTATTCGTCAATTTCTTGCATCATGTTCTCAAGGTTCTGTGTTGATGCCTAAGTGAAGGCTACACCAGCTAAAGTGATAACCAAGGGATCATTTATGATATTTTCCACTACAAACTTCTCTGTTATTACTGAGAGTGGGGCCACTCCAACAATAAACAACCTTCTAATGCTCTATTGAATGATTTTACCTGACTCTTTTTCAAATTTGAAAGAGTTCAAGTTGGATACCTTTTGGGATTTAGATTGTGTGAATGTTCCTAGCCCCAATTCTCCCAGTGGGAAATGCCCTCCTATCATGGGAATATATAAGGATGATCTTGGGATATCGATATCCTTGAGATCCATGCCTTGTGCCTCTTCTTGTTTTCTTCTCATCTCTTCCTCTTCTCTTATCTTGTGTGCTTCTTGTTCACGTGTAACTTCTGATTCTTTCGTTCTCTATTATGCTTCTGTTGTTGTTGTTTCTTCTTCCTTCTTCTTTTGTTCCTCTTCTTCTATTCTTTTGTTCATTTCTTCCTTTGTAGCCCTAAATTTATTTTCATCTTGTATTATACCTCTATGTCGGGAGCTGGCTCTCCTTCTAAAAATTAATTCTTCATACATTTTTTTTTCCCTTTGATGGATTTCTTCTTCCTCCTAGGTTTTTGACTCATAACGCCACCTTTATTTGCAGTTATGGTAGTGTGTACTGACGATTTCCAGGGGGTCATATTTTCAGAACCTTTCCTCACTGAAGTGAAAAGAGGCTAAGGTGTCAGCCTATGTCTGGGCCTCCTTAAAATCCTTGAAAAAATACACACCAAATCAGAGTGGCAAAGGTGGCCAAACCATTTTCTTGTCTTTGTTTAAAGTTGCACCTACTCCATAAATGAAAGTTTGGTAGACTATCTCCTCCAAAACCAATCCGTCATGAACGAATTTGGGGAGTAGCTGTGGGGATTTTATGGCCCCATACACTCTAATGTATGTACCATATTCTAGTAGGTACCAGTCTCCTACTTTGCCTACTATGGCCTGAGCTTTGACGAACATGCAAGGTGCGGGAGCACAAAACAAGATTTGGAACAGAGGGATCAAGAACTTGTCACAAATTTATTGATAACAGAAATGGTACTTGTGTTCCCAAAATATTTTACAATATATGTGAATGGGAAGCTCACTTGGCTGCCAAGCCCAACCCATATCTGGATATGCGTGGATCACACACATCATGTTCAGCAGATATAAGGCCATATGAAAATTGGGATACTTCCTTAGGGATATATGTTTTGCAGCTGAGATTTTTTGTGTTAGCGTTGATGATAGAATATCGTTCCAGTTAAATGAGGATCCAAAAGTGGTAATATAGTGAATGAGAGGAACCTGTGACATCCTAAACCTTTGAGCGTCTGGCTCTCTATATAGTCTGCACAACATGGCCACTACATACTGGTATGGAATTTTGAGCAAATTATCCAGGTAGTTGTCTGAGGCCTTGGTCTTGAAATTTTTACTCAGTTCCAACCAATTGTTCATGAGATCCCTGGGCTTGTGAGGGAATATTTTCACTAATTCATCATTCAGTGACATCTCTCCCTCGACCAATTGATAACATGAAGTGATCATTGATGTTTGGAAGGAAGCAATAAGTTTTCCTTGTGTATTGCTTATTTTTTTGTTATTTATGTGTGTGTGCATGATGTTCCGGGATATGGCCTCAACACACATAAATATTGTTGCATGAAATGATATTTTATGTATCCTGGATTGTTTGATGGCTCTATATATAGTGAGGTCTGGATCCTCCTTTTTCAATTGGGGAAAAGTTTGGTGAGTGAAAATTTGATAGATCTCTCCCAATTGGAAAGATGTATCCTTGTTAATGATGCATTGTGTATCATTGTACACAAGTCCCGGGGTATCAATATTAGCTTGTTCCTCTTCTTTTCCTGATGAGATCTCAACAACATGGTCCTTTTCAATTCTCTCGGATTTCCTTATGTAGGTGGACATGATGGGTTATGTGGAAAGCACATTTTGTAACAATAGAAATATTTTCAGATTAGTACATATAAACCAAGGGAAAAAAAAACTAAAAACGTGTGATATTTTTAAATCAAGGTCCTTATCTATGTATCCATGGAATGAAAATCATGTTGTTCAGAACACCAAGAGAAAAATAATTCACCTCTTTATCACAAATCACTGGTTATTATTTTAAAAGACAAGGCCCAAAACTTGTGCAACTATTTTGTATGGAGATGCCCATCCATAAGCCCCAGAGGATGTTGATCATCAATTACCAATAAGGCTGTAATAATTTTAGGGCAAGATGAGTCCCTTATGGTGTAAATCAAATAAGTTATCGTGCGAATAAAAGGGAAAACCAAAACCCAACCTATGCACTGGTTCGAAACCTTCTGTGCTATGTGTTAACCCCCCCCCCCCTCCCTTCCCCCCAACCCTACCAAGCCTAGGGGTAGCTGGAGGAGATAATGTCTCGAGGCCTGGAATGGAGAACATGATCTACACCATGATCATGATGATCAACATTTCCACAGATGGTAGCCCAACATCCCCCCTCATTTTCCTCCCAACACAGATCAACCAAGGCTCATCATGTTCAAGCAAACCAGAGCATGGGAGATGGTAATCTATTGTCACCATGAGGTATGTTAGTCCTTCTTTCATGCAAAGTATTGGCTTAATTTGTTGAGCATGTGGATGAGGATATTTGGTTGAAATTGGATAATGGATCACTGGTTTGGGAAATTGTGTCAATTGCCTTGTTTCACCTTGGTGGTCAGCTTTTGTGCCCTAGTCCCGTGTTGTCACCGCCCAGGAAAAAGGGGTAATACTGGGGGGAAATCGCAAGGGTAATGTTCTTCTCCCGACCATACTTATCACTTTCCATCCTAGATCCTTTCATATTGTACTAAACTTCGGTTATGGTCCATTGTCTCATGAGAAGAGGGGCTAAAGGCCTAGAGGTTGTTTCATAACTTCTATAAAAGAATAAGAAAATAATGCTAGAAAATAAATTGAACATAGAAAAGTAGGACCACCAAAATCCAGTCCAAATTGAGCTCTACACTTTCAGTGCTTTCCCGGTTCCAAAAAAGTAATGCTATAGCCTAAAACCCTATATAAAGGGAACCTGCAAATTTTCAAATATGAATGTAAGCATGGACTAGAAAAAAGCAAAAAGGGGTTTGGAAAAAGGTGGTACCCAAATATAGGGCAACTCAAGAGCAAGAGCACCCTCCACAAAGGTGCTCATAGAGATGGAATAACACCATAAGCCATGAAGTAATCCCTGAACCATATCACTTTCACACTTACTCTTGGTGGGTTTTTACTTTCCCTTGTCACTATCGAGACCTATCCCTCTACCTGGTTTATTTTATTTCCTGTCTAGGTGGCACACCTAATAGGGTTAGATGAAGAACCTCCCATACTTAAACTTGGTAACTCACATCGGGTCCTGTATTGGTGTGATGCTTGAAGGGGATACTGAGGTGAATTATCTTACATGGTTTATATCTTAAGTTGCAACATACTTTGCATATTTTAAGGACTAATGTTTCTTATGAACTTTGGCTAACCATGTTTTATACTTTGGCTTGTTTTGGATGCCCTTGACATGGTTCTTGAGGGATGTCCTGGGCTTGTACCCAAGACATTGTGCCTTTATTGTAGGACTTTGGAATGTGTGATGGAGAGTAGTGGGTCACCCAGTGACTCACCACCCTCAAAAAATGGCTCTCACATTCTTAGAACCTTGGACGATGGACAAATGGGCTTGGTTTTATCCCATGGTTTCTTGGATGAAGTAAGTGAATTTTCTACAATTTATTCTTATGCTATTGATAATTCATGGTAAATTTGCTATTTTATGCTAGACTTCCTTCTTGGTGAAACCCTAAGAGAGGAATATAAGTGCTTCTTCCTCTCACAAGGTGACTTTTGTCCAAAATTTGTGAAAGTATCCTTTCTAGGGTTAGAACCCTAAATCCGTAACATGCTAGCACTTTAGGATTTTAGCACTAGACTTTTGATCTTTGACCTAATTGAAGCTACAATAAGGGAGAAATAATTTCTTGGGCCCAAATGTGCTTGCATCGTAGAAATCCTTCTCCTCAAGATTTAAAACATAAGGCCCAAATGTGCTTGCACCTTAGGGTTTGAATTCTACCTCTTGTTTGCAATTAGATCAAGCTTCAAGCTTAGTTTCATTTTCTATTATAAGACTCCATACCCTAACAGGCATGGATCTAAGAAGCTATTCTTTTGGTGAATTGATTGACAAACACTCTCTTCCAACTCTCTCAAGCTATCTACTAATTTAACTAACATTGGCAAACATATTAATTTACTTGATGTTGTTGTAAAAGGTTTGCTATAGTCATCTAAAACACTCTAATTCGTTGCATACACTCTTGTAAAAGGTGGCCTAACTCATTCAGAAATTGCATCTAACAATTGGATAATGTTCTAGTGGATGTATGCTAAGTTTTCATGGTCAATTGTTGAATTTATGAGCATTAATTGTTGTTGTTGTTACAAATCATTTACTATTGTTATATAATTGTTTCCTGCTACAAATTTGTATCAACCATTACAACTTATCTTGTCTAGTGTCATAAAAGTTTTTTCTTGCATAATTAAGCTTGGAAATTGTTACATATATGTTGCAAAATGTTCCTATTCCGGGTAGGTACTAAAAAACTTCACACCTCTCACCCTTCCTTGACCTAGACCAATATTTTGGTGATCAAGAGAGGGGGCGGTAGGCTTGGCTACGATACTTGTTATTTGATCCCTTGAGATCACTAGGGAAGCCTCCCTTGTGGTGGACCTCTTCCATCACTAAAACGAGGGAAGTTCTTACTAAGGTGACAATGGTAGGATCTTCCATAGTTATGCAATATTTGGGAGTCTTGTGTTGGGATTTACACAAGTACAAATCTCGCGATAACACTATGAATGTTTCAAAAAAAGTGGTCGTGGTCTATGTTAGTTGAAAAAACATGGATAAGAGAGACGTATAAAAGAGGGCAGGTTTTATCCCGTGAATGCTTTGAGTCTCTCGACAAAATGAGGTTTTGGATCGACCGTAAGTATCCCCAGCGGGAAAAAATGGTGCTACGGGAATCGATGTGTATATTACAACTTTTCTACACCAAACCCATTCTCTTACCAATCAATTTGATTTTATATAAACAAAAACAATTTGTACAGTATCGAACAAAGTTTTAGGCTTACCTATTGACCTTGTGATCGAACAAGGTTTTATCCCATGAATTATTTGAGATGTATAATGGAGGGAGGGTTTTATCCCATGAATTATTTGAGATGGTTGAAAAAATGAGGTTTTGGAATGGCCGTAATTATCCATAACGGGAAAAAATGGTGTTGCATAAATGGTTATGTATATTACAACTTTCCTACAGTGAACCCATTCTCTTATAATTCAATTTGTCTTTTATATAAACAAAAATGGGATTTATACAGTATTGAACAAAGTTTTGGGCTTACTTGCTGACCTTGTGATAGAACATGCGGATGCTTGAATCCGTTAGGAATGAAACAACAACCTCACGAGGATGTAAATCCCCCTGCGTTTTTATAGAGGTGGTATTCCTCTTTACTTTAATATTTTCTTGGGACTCTAGATATTCAGAATATGGGACTTTCCAAAAGTTCGTCGTGGTAATCAAAGAAATATAAAGATTGCAAGAAAGATAAAAAAAAACGGAAAATGTTTTGTTTTTATTTTAAGAAAATTTCTTGAGAATAAACAGGAACCGTACACTTCGTATATTTAAAATAGATAAGCAAAATTTCCTCACATCCATCATAGTTAAACTAGATATTTTTGATCACATGAAAATAAAAAGAAAGTGATCTGCATGCATAACATAACTTTAACATAGTGGACACCTGGGAAGCTCAAATAAAGATAATGATAGATCAATCTCAAATAATTTATACTCAAAACTCAGAGTTACAAAGCACAGTCAAAACTGATCCTGAAATAGCTCTCTTGAAATTTCTAAAAAATATATAGTCTGTTACATATTCTTTGAAATTTAAAATGTGTTTGTCCTAAGGATTGGGATTAGGGCTCCCACGGACCATAAAGAAAATATACACAAGAATTAAGCTTGTAAAAGGAGGATGATGGGCGGTAAAAGAACAACAAGACCTGAAAAGAAGAAAAGAGAAGTTATCAGACTTCGGTTAAACCTTTCTAGTGAAAGAACCAGAGTTACTGGATGAAGGAAATGATAAAGAAAGAAAGATGTGATCAACATAAACTTACTATGATGGTCTCTCTTCTCTTCACTTGCTTGCCGATGTCCTTTTATTGTCTTCATTAATGATTACATGAATCGTCTCAATTGTTTCTTTCCCCTTGTTGGTCAATTTGTTGATTGCTTTCTTGAACCATTCTTCGATACAACTTTTCATTGGTGCCACATTTATCTCATGTCGGATTTTGATGTTGAATAGATTGCCTTCCAAGTCTCTCAAATCAAGGGAAATACCACGTAATGCTTCCTCAATGTACCAATTCTTCACAGAATAGTCCACTATCCAATTGTCTATGTCGTTGTCATCATATTCAAGTATACCATAGAACTTTTCAACTGACAACCCTTTAAAAATATCAACTTGTTTGTTAAATTGTCATTTTTTTAGGAATATTGAGTTGAGAATTACTTTGGGGTCTTGTACTTCGTTAGTATCTATGGCTAGGTCTATTTCCGTGAGCCTCTTGAATAGTTCTTCCCTCTTTGTTATAGCTTGGCTGCATGCTTGAATACTATTATTCATTTTTTTTTTCTTTTCTTTCCAGCACACGTTCAACTATTTTATCTGATTTGGGGAGCGCATATCCTCCTCTCTTCTCCTTAGTTCTATCATCTTAGAGACTTTATTTCCAAAGGGTAGTACAAAAACAAGGTAAAAACCTTCTTCGTTCTTCAAGTCAGCTTTCAAACACTCATGGAAGACATGTGATAATGTTGTGATTTTCCATCTGCTCTAACGTCCCCTTTTTCTCCAAGAATTTACCAGCCTGGTCTGATATCCTGGGGGTATTCTTACCAAACAAAAATCCTTTGAAAACTAAGATGAAATCATTATAAACTTCGTAAAAATGCAAAGAATCCTTGTGTCTCCACAATGCTTGGTATCAGAAGGTAATTGGATCAAATTCACAATTCACCCTCTTACAAAAATTCAATTTTGGAAATTGACAACAATATGCTATCACAAATACCAAAGAAGAAGACATAAAGAATTTCTTGTCCCTTTTGTGATGTGACAATTGGGAGGATATTTCAATGGAAATCAGTTTTCCCCAATCGAAGATATCTTGCTCTTTAACTGTAAAATATAGAATTTAAAGAATCATGCGGGAAATGGTGGCAGTGATTTCTTGGCCTGTTAACCTGGTAAACAAACAAGCGATTTTCTGAAAGGGTTTTTTGAAAGAGTCTACTTGAAGCCTGGTTATATCATATGGAATAGACGCTGGTTTCTCCAAATATTCTAGCGAGAGATACAACCCATTGCCATGTTTTTTCAGGAAATCTCTGCAATCTTTTCCTTTGAAGGTAAGTGTTGGCTCAGGGAGCTTCAACATCTTTCGAAACCCTTGAGGTGAAAGAGAGACAGGGGAATGGTATTGAAGTTGAAAAACCCGTTGAATCGGTACGTATTTCTCAATGCACCATGCAACCAATTCTTTGCAGTCAAATACTTTAGGGACACAACCTGCGCGCGCAATTCCGGATGTCCATATCACTTCTTTTTGAGTAGGAGGAGATGAACAGTAAGAATATGCTCTGGACCATTGAAAGTTATGGTCTTCACGCCCAAAAATATTCAAAGTATCACTGCATAATTGTTGTCGAGATGTTGCTTTTGTGGGTTGATGAGAGTGTTCTTTTAACTAGATAATACTTGAAAAGAATCCCTTGAGAGAGATAAAAATAATATAACATTTGACAAATCGCGTGTTAATGCAATTTATGGGAAAATCTCCTCAAGCCCTTCGCTTATTAATGACCATCTTTACGGAACCTGCATGATCAATTATTAGCATTAAACCATACTAAATGTGTTTTGGGAAAATCACGAAGATGGTGGGGATGGACGAGAGAAATTTGAATTTGAGAACTTTTGTGAAACCGGGAACCTGCGAACCTGCGGTTGCGAAAAATTAAAATAGGATAAGTGTTGCACCGCAGTCGGTCGGACTCGATACAGGAGAAATGAGATACTTAGGAGTTCGATAATTATGACGGTCATAATGTAGATCACAGATATTTGGGTGAAAAATGGATATCGCAAAACTTGGAATATGAAAGCTTGAACACGTGAACCCTCGGTTGCAAAAATGGTTAAGTACATAATAACACGGTGGTCAGTCAAACTCATGATATGGGAATATGGATGGAGGTGAGAACACGTGAGTTCCCCAACCCGCGAACCCGCCAATTTTGAAATGCGACTAAGTATAGTAACAAGAAAGGGAAAAGAGAGGGGAGAAAATGTCACTTAGAACATTTTTTATATTTCTTCTTGTAATACCTCCATTGGAATTCTGGACAGAAGTATGCATATCTTGGTCATGGAGACTCGGATTTTGATTTCACAAAATGCATGGAAAAGATGATACTAATGGCTATGCAGTGAACATATAATAGCTAAAAAATCTCCATCTTGCAATATCATTTTTTTATTAATCCAAGAGTGGGAAAATATAGAAGACCAAATTTTGGTCAATAACTGGCTCCAACTATGGGAAATTGACCCCCTAAAGGTTACTGAGAACACCAAAATCTCAAGACCAACTGCCTTCTCATTGGGCTATGGAGTCACCTTCAAAATGAACTCTTATAATTCTTCTTCTTTCATGGATTTATCTTCAAACTTCAATACAAATATGGCCTTATTATGCAAAACTGAACTGAAGAAACAAAATATATACATACATGATCTACCTACCCTAACTTACTTGAAACAAAGGGGAACCTTAGGTATAGGAAGATTTTCAATGGAGCCATTTGAGCATCCAATTGATTTTTGAAATGGTCTCCAACGGTAAGAAAAAGATTGGGGTTTCTACCAATAAATCAGGAGCGTGAAAATCAGGAGCATGCCCAAAATGTACCACAATGGGATCGAGCAATGTGTTCAGAAGACTTGTTTTCATTGGCGGGATGACAATAATTTCAAACCAATATTCAATATAATCTACTCTTGGATGCCCCAAAGTTCTACTATCTTCAATCAAATGAGAAATTTCTTTCTTGAAAACACTCTTTTTTCTTCTTTTTCCACATTCAAGATTATTGTTTCATTGGCGATGTCTTGGCAATGTTCTTCTTCTATGTAATGGTTATCTTCTTTATTCTCAAAATTGTTTTTTTCCACCAATTCTTATTTATTTTGGCTGAATTCTTCTTGCATATTTGGTGGAGACTCTTTAATTTCTTCCTCCTATGGAGTATATGAGATGTTGATATCCTTTTCTTGGTCTTTGAAATTCTTTCCTTCATTCTCAGCAACAAGATTTGATTCAGAAAAGTCTTGGAGTGTTTCATGATGTTCTTCTTCTGAATCATTGATTTCATCCTTTTGTGTCCATGTGGGAGAGAGTGGGTGGGCATCAACATTTAAAACATCAACAAAAACATATGAATGCACCTTTAGGATGAAATTTTCTACAAATAAATCTTCTAACACATCCCAGCTAGTAATGGAGTTAGGCATTAATGAACTATACCATTCAAGAGCATCCTCTTGTAGAGTTTGTAGGAATAATCTACATTTAAGATTGTCTTCAGTGAGGTTTAAATCATAACATGTACCTTTAAAATTAATCAAATGTTGCTTTGCATCTTCTGAAGCATCCCCAAAGAATGTAGAAAAAATTCCAATAGGAATATTGGGCATTTGAAAGTCTATTTCTGGTATATTTAAAGGGGTATTATGAAATCGCCTCCTTCTTTGAGTATTTCTCCCTTTTGTTGAGTCTTGCAAAGCCATTGATGAGATTGATGAATAAAATAAAGAAGCAATATGAAATGAATGAAACCCTTCATTTTGAATTTTTTCAATGAGTTACCAGGGAGTTCATTCTCCCGAATATTTGGTGCTTCTTGTTTCTTTTTGAAATTGCAAAAAAAGTGAGCCATGCTTAAAGTAAGCGACAATTTTCTTAAATCTTCTTCTCGAAACTTTGAGCCATGGAGACTTTTGGTTCCTCAAATATCTTGAAAATAAATCATCCCCACTATGGTCGCCAAAAATGTTGACTCTTGAATTCTTTAGGACCGAAACGACAACCTCACGAGGATGTAAATTCCCCTGGGTTTTTATAGAGGTGGTACTCCTATTTACTTTAAGATTTTCTTGGGACTCTAGATATTCAAAATATGGGACATTACAAAAGTCTGTCGTGGTAATCAAAGAAATATAAAGATTGCAAGAAAGATAACAAGAAAGGAAAATGTTTTGTTTTTCTTTTAAGGAAAGTTGCTGAGAATGACCAGGAACCGTACACTTCGTATATTTAAAACAGATAAGCAAAATTCCCTCACATCCATCATAGTTAAACTAGAGATTTCTGATCAGATGAAAATAAAAAGAAAACGATCTGCATGCATAAGAGAACTTTAACAGAGTGGACACCTAGGCATCTCAAATAAATATAATGATAGATCAATCTCAAATACTTTATACTCAAAACTCATAGTTACAAAGTATAGTCAAAAATGATCCCGAGATAGCTCTCTTGAAATTTCTAAAAAATATATGGTTTGTTACATATTCTTTGAAATTTAAAATGAGTTTGTCCTAAGGACTAGGATTGGGGCTCCTGTGGACCATAAATCAAATATACACAAGAATTAAGCTTGTAGAAGGACGATGATGGGTGGTAAAAGAACAACAAGACCTGGAAAGTAGAAAAGAGAATTTATCGGACTTTGATTAAACCTTTCTAGTGAACGAAGTGGAGTAACTGGATGAAGGAACTGATAAAGAAAGAAAGATGTGATCAACATAAATTTACTATGATGGTCTCTCTTCTCTTCACTTGCTTGTTGATGTCCTTTTATTGTCTTCATTAACGATTACATGAATTGTCTCAACTGTTTCTTGCCACTTGTTGGTCAATTTGTCGATTTCTTTCTTGAACCATTCTTCGATATAACTTTTCATTGGTGCCACATTTATCTCATGTCAGATTTTGATGTTGAATAAATCGCCTTCCAAGTATCAAATCAAGGGAAATACCATGTAATTCTTCCTTGATGTCATGATTCTTCATGGAATAGTCCACTATCCAATTTTTTATGTCGTCCTCATCATATTCAAGTATACCATAGAACTTTTCAACTGACAACCCTTTAAAAATATCAACTTGTTCGTCAAACTGTTGCTTTGTTATTGAGTTGAGAATTAGTTTGGCATCTTGTACTTCAATAGTACCTTCAGTTAGGTCTATTTCCATGAGCCTCTTGAATAGTGATTCCATCTTTGATATAGCTTGGTTGCATGCTTAAATAATATTATTCAATTTTTTTATCTTTTCTTTCCAGCACACGTTCAATTGTTTTATCTGACTTAGGGAGGGAAGATCCTCCTCTCTTCTCCTTAGTTCTTTCATGTTAGATAATTTGTTTCCAAAGGGTAGTACAACATCAAGGTAAAAATCTTCTTCGTTCTTCAGGACAACTTGCAAATACTCGTGGAAGGCATGTGATAACATTGTGATTTTCCATATGCTCTAACGTCCCCCTTTTCTCCAAGAATTTACCATCCTGGTCTGATATCCTGGGGGTATTCTTGCCAAAAAAAAATCCTTTGAAGACTGAGATGAAATCATTATAAACTTTGTAAAAATGCAAAGAATCCTTGTGTCTCCACAATTCTTGGTACCGGAAGGTAAGTGGATCAAATTCACAATTCACCCTCTTACAGATAGTCAATTTTGGAAATTGACAACAATATGCTATCACAAATACCAAATAAGAAGCCATAAAGAATTTCTTGTCCCTTTTGTAATGTGAAAATTGGGAGGAGATTTCAATGGAAATCAGTTTTCCCCAATCAAAAATAGCTTGCTATTTAACTGTAAAATATAGAATATAAAGAATCATGCGGGAAATGGTGTCGATGCTTTCTTGGCCTATCAACCCGGTAAACAACCAAGCAATTTACAGAAGGGGGTTTTTGAAAGAGTCTACCTAAAGCCTGGTTATATCCTTTGGAATAGACGTCGGGTTCTCCAAATATTCTGGCAAGAGATCCAACCCATTGTCATGTTTTTCAGGAAATCTCTACAATCCTCTCCTTTGAAGGTAAGTGTTGACTCATGGAGCTTCAACATCTTCTGAAACACTTGCGGTGAAAGAGAGACAGGGGAATGGTCTAGAAGTTGAATAATACATTGAGTAAGTATGTATTTCTCAATGCACCATGCAACCATTTCTTTGTAGTCAAATACTTCAAGGACACACCCTGTGCGTGCAATTCTAGATGTCTGGATCACTTCTTTTTTAGCAGGAGGAGATGAATAGTAAGAATACGCTCTGGACCACTGAAAGTTCTGGTCTTCACGCCCAAAAATATTCAAAGTATCATTGTAGAACTGCTATCAAGATGTTGCTACCATGGGTTGACTAGAGTGTTCTTTTAACTAGATAATACTTGAAATGAATCCCTTGAGAGAGATAACAATAATATAACCTTTGGAAAATCCTCGTTAATGCAATTTAATGGAAAATCTCCTCGAGCCCTTCGATTATTAATGACAATCTTTACAGAACCTGCATGATCAATTATTAGTATTAAACCATACTAAATGCATTTTGGGAAAAGAAGGAAGATGGCGAGGACGGACGAGAGAAATTTGAATTTGGGAACTTTTGTGAAACCGCCAACCCAGGAACCCATGAACTCGCGATTGTGAATGATCGAAAATAGGCTAATTGTTGCACTATGGTCAATCGGACTCAATACAGGAGAAATGAGATACTTAGTAGCTCGGTAAGTCCAAAGTTCATAATGTAGATCACAGATATTTGGGTGCAAAATGGATATCGTTGAACTTGGAATATGAAATCTTGAACCTATGAACCTGCAATTGCAAAAATAGTTAAGTACATAATAACACGATGGTCAGTCAGACTCATGATATGGGAATATGGATGGAGGTGAGAACCCGCGAACCTGCCAATTTTGAAATGAGACTAAGTATAGTAACACAAAAGGAAAACGAGAGGGGAGAAAATGTCACTTAGAACATTTTCATATTTCTTCTTATAATACCTCCATTGGACTTCTGGACAAAAGTATACGTATCTTGGTCATGGAGACTTGGATTTTGATTCCGCGAAATGCATGGCGAAGATGATACTAATGGCTATGCAGTGAACATATAATAGTTCAAAAATATTCATTTTCCAATATCATTTTTTTTTTATTAATCCAAGAGAGGGAAAATATATATGATGAATTTTTGGTCAACAGGGGGTTAAAAAGTGAATATTTGGTACAAGAATAGAAAAGTTATCATATTGTACTTTCCATGTCATATTTTTTTGTATGTGTGCATTCTTGAATTATTGCTCCCATCGACATGTCAATGAGGGAAAGAATTTTCCCCGCTGGTGTATCGGTGAGGGAAAGTCCCTTCCTCGTTGGTGTATCAAAAAGGTATGAGTCCTTCACTGATGTGCCAACAAGGAAGAAAGATATCATGTTGTTGATGTATTGACACAAGACATAAATCACAACTTGCCTACGTATCGGTAGGATGAAGAAATATTGAATCTTTACCTTGTCGACAAAGGATGAGAATCCTCTGTCGATGTATCGACGGGAGGAGAAAATGAAGAATGACCAGTGTGTCGGTGAAAGATGGAAAATTTGCATCGACATATCAACGAGTAGGAAATATCATGGGCTGATGATATGTCAGCATGTGAAATAAATCTCTTGTCGAGTCTCGACGAAAAGAAGAAAATGGTGAAGTGTAAGTGTACTAGTGATGGAAACAAATGCCCCACTGAAGTTTCAACAAAAGGGGAAGATAATGAGGTGTCATCGCGTCAACAGAAAATGTGGATTTCGCATGAACACTACAAGGGAAGACCTTTTAGTGGAGGTTATATTAGAGGTTTCTAGTATTACAAAATTGGCAAAAATTGTCAAAAAAACCTCCGCTACAACATCTATTTTTTATAGCAGATGTTTTTGCAGATACTATAACAAAACTTGATTATAACTAAAAACAAATATGGGCAGTCGGAGGTGTTAGCGGATGTTTAAAAAACAATGCATTTTTATGAGATACAAGCACTGGTGCGTACATACACATACCACACCAGTGTTGTACACTTAACGTCAAGCACTGGGGCAGTAAAATATTTAAGCACCGAGATGTTTGTCTTATAAGCACCAGGGATTTAATAGTAAAATGAACCGGGAGAGTTAAAAATAATTAAGAGCCAATGATTTCTTCTTAGAACGTACCGGTGCTTTATAAGAAGGCACCGATGTTGCATAAAATAATATGCACCGATGCATTACCTGGAAAAAGAACCCCAGTGCATTAAAAATAGAAAGCACCGATGCTTTTTAGTAACAAACAAGTGTCGGTGCTTATCAATAATAGAAAATCACCAATGCGTATTAATAGCACAAACGCATCGATGCTTATTAATAATCATAAATCATCGGTGCTTATTAATAACACAAAAGAATCAGTGCTTTGTATACACTAAACGCACAAAAGACCAATTTTTTAATGTAATTTTGTGGTATTAAATAAATATTGAAACCAATGCTAATTGATTACATAAAAGCAGTGCACATTTATTATGAAACACACCAGTGTGTTGTAATATTAAACGCACCAATGAGATTAATAGTTAAAATACACCGAGAAACATCAACGTGTGATAGTGCAATTATTGTTATTTTTTAATTCCATTATTTATAAAAAAAAATTACATATATCTTATATTTTGATTAGTAAATTTGGATATGATGTTTGGATTAATTTGTTATATCATCAAATTTTGCATCTCTTCATTATAATATTTAGTCATCCATATATTTAATCAATTATGTAACATTTCACAGTGACATTGGACAACACAATAGAATAAATTAAAACATATTTTATTATATGAATAAGAGGGTCTTTGTCATACAAAATGGGACACTTATCGATAATCCATTGTATTTCAATTGGGACACTATGTCCATTACATTAAACAAAAATGTATGATTTTCACGGACAATTATTTCAAAAAAATACAATTGCATCTTGCATTGATATCCAAATATATTGGTCATCATTCTTCATTGGAACTGTTGTTAGTGTTCGAGCTACTTCCATGCCTTGGGTTATTTTGCTGAATATTTGGTTGATTGCCTCGATTGTTTCATCTTCTTCAAGTTCCATCTACAAACATAAAAAAAAATTGTAATGAGTCTATGTACATTGGTGAGAATAATGAAAATTGAAATAAATAATAAACATGAATGTAAATTGAAAAGTGACGTACCTGCAAAGAAAGAATTGGCTCATGAATCATACACATATGTTCAAAATCAATGCCTTGTTTCAACAATTCCTCTGTTGGCTCAATGCCATACTTTGTTTCCTGCAAGTTTTATACCCCATTATAAATTACAGATTTAATATAAAGTATTATTTTTGTTTCATTAATTATAAAATGATAGAAGTAAAACAACATAGATTATACTTACAAATTCCACAATTATTTTTTGATATGCCAACATATACTCACAACCATTACTTAACCCAATGTCAATCAATTTTTCTGATGGATCTTCTTTGTATGCTAGAACCTGTTTGAATACATTCAAGGATGGTTACTTTAAAACAACTTAAAATATACAAAAAAAAACCTCAAATTGTTAGAAGGAAATAACAATCACTCACAAACTTTGCTATCAATCCTTTTCTTCCTTGTCGTCCAGTTTTATGTGCAGAATGAGTTATGTTTTCTTTTCTGTAAGATAATATTTGAAAATTAATATTTAATGCTAAATTAATTATTTGTACCTAATAGAAAATCAATGCTAGGGGATGATGCTCATATCAGTGATACCATTTTCAAAAGCTTGAAATCTGCTTCCATCGACACTCTCTTTGGACCTAGTGCTCGATCAAAGTCTACCTGGATTGGGACAATAGTGTTACTGTACAACTTGAAAACAAAGTTTGGCATGTCAAACACATGGTTCTCGACAATATTGAGGTAATTGATCGGCAAGTGCCTTATATTAATTTTGAGAAATCTTGTCACACAATCAACATTAGAAATGGTTGTTTTTATAAATGTTAAATGACCTTGTACATTTCTATTGCCCACTAATTGCAGGTTATTGAAAGATAAGGTTCTCCCTAGTGATAATGTTTTTCCGGGTAGCTGCGAAGAGGCAAAACAATTGTTGAAAACGTTGAGTGTTGAATATATATCATATCATGCATGTCCGAATGATTGTATTATATATAGAGGATAATATGTAGGCAAAGAGATATGTCCAAAATGTGGGCATGACAGGTACCATAAATCAAATAAAAATGGTAAATCGCATGGTCCTCCTCATAAGATATTGAGGCACATGGCTATAATCCCAAAGATTCAAAGTCTCTTTCGTTGCAAATAATTAACTATGTTGCAAGGATGGCATGCCTCGCACAAAAGTGAGTCGGGAGTTATGCGAATCCCAATAGATTCAATAGCCATGAAGCATATAGAGGATACATGGACAGAAAAATTCAAGGATGAAGTATGAAGTCTACAACTCATCATAGCAATCAATGGCGTGAACCCATACTCCCTCCAAAATACCAACTATTATGTTTGGCCTTTAGTAGTGATCAATAACAATATCCCCCCATGGTTGTCCGTGAAGAAGGAACATCTTATGTTGGATCTTATAGTTCTTGGTAGAAGACAAGTGAAGAATATGGATGTCTACCTACAACCATTGGTATATGAATTGAAGGAATTATGGGAAGGGATACATGTATATGATGTATCAAGACCCATTGCAATAGAGAGGATTTTTACGTTGTATGGCATATGTGGTTACACCACACATGATTGTCCAGGCTTAGGAGTTTGCTTTGGTAATTAACATGTTTATTGATTTGTTTATATACATAACAATATTTATTTGCATATTTAATTCACTGTGATTGACACTCTATTCTTAAATGCTAACGTGTTATGTATACAATAATTTTGTGGGTCTTGTAACTAAAGGTTATCATGGATGTAAATTTTGTGGACCTTCTCTGAAGGCTAGGTGGTCCAACCACCTACGAAAGCCAGTGTACGACTTCTCGAGGGTATTCCTCGAAGAAGAACACCCTTGCAGAAGATAAAAATCCGCTTTCAATGGTAAACCAGAGAGAACCCAAAGGCCTGTAATAATGACACCAACATAATGGCTTAGAGCATATGAGAGAGAGAGAAGGAGAAGGATATTATAGAAATGTTTGATTCAAATGTGGAGCCTATATTCTATGATCCATAATTCTTCGACACCTATGTTAATAAATTTCCCATTAGGATGAAAATGAAATAAATCTTGTATGAGCTCCCATATTGGGAGCATATTAAGATTGCCCACTTTCTAGATCCCATGCATATATTTAAAAATGTTTCATCTTCTTTATGGAGGCACATATCATTGAAATAAAGTGACATATTGGTTGTGAGGAGAGATCTTATTTCTTCAAAATCTAAAAGGAAACATTGGCCAATACAAGAAAGCAGAGGAGAGGCTGGTCCCTCTTGGTATTTCAAAGAAGGTGACAAAAGAGCACAACTAATGCATTGAACATGACCAATAAAGTGTGCAATGGTTGATAGTAACAGTGAGAGGCACCTAACGTTCTCTACATCGAACGAGGCAATCCATAACTGTCCACAAGCCACCTAAAAATCACGCCGAGAATGTATATCACACGCAATATACCTCTGAGAGTAGGCAAGATGACTCTCAACTGCAACACCCACTAGGACATCAGGAAACTGGGGAAAATTCTCCCCTCTCCTAGATATCCCAGTGATAAAATAAATATCCTCCTCAGTGGGATGGTACCACTAATGAGGATCGACTATGAATCATGTTGATGGGCATCCCATCGACAGATCAACTGCGTAAGAAAGGAAGAATTATCCTTCAGGGATGTAGCTAGCCTCCTCGTAGTACTTGAGGAGGCCTACATTCCTCAAGAGGAGCTGCGTAACTGCAATAATAGGTCAAGGGTACAAATCCTTCTCCCTCTCTCTAGCCTCCCACTCCATAACCATATTGTACTGGTCAACTCTCTATTGTTTCTCCTCCATGTGATGACGTCTATGCATAATTAACATATAAATTACATCAACATCATACATAAAAACATAACTTTTTTTCAGTAATTGAGAAATTTATTTCAAAATATGCAAACAATTTTTTTTTTCAAAAATAAAAAATTTTAACCTTCGGTGCACCTTCAAAATAGTAAAGCACCGCCCACAGTGCACACACATATCTTATGCACTGCATGCACAATGTAATTTATTTTAGGGGGTGTGTAGTAATTATCAACGCACTGGTGTGCCCCATTATATACAACGCACCATGAAAGCACGATGTCTCTTTAAAGCGGTGTGTCTAGATACTACGACGCCCTGGTGTGTTCCATTCATCATGACGCACCGCTTAAAATAGACACTCATTTTAAATGGTGCACCGTATCCATGTTTGTGCATCAGTCTGTTCTGTATAATCCACGCGCTGATTGAAAAACACAATAATGTCCATGGTGCGTAGTTTATTATGTACGCATTGACGCATTCACTATAAAGGATGCACCAATTGAACACCTATCTATTTTCAATGGTGCGTATATTATTATGAACTCACCGGTGCGTTCACTATAAACAATGCATCGTTTAATGGAAATTATATATTTTTTACGGTGCGTTGTTTATTTTCTCTTGAATTTCTATGTCGTGAGAAATAACTTCCCAAGAATGTTCAAGTTGTTCATGACAAGCGACGATTTCTAAGACAAAATCAAACAGGCTTGAAGTAATACTTCATCGGTCAGGGAAATGAAATCTTATGTTTGGTTATTGAGGGGTAGGAAAAATCATTAAAATTAGAGAAAGAAAATAAAAGAACCAGAGAGTTGCGAAATTTCTCCAATATGGTCGCCAAATAAATGTTGTTGCAAGGAATGGTAATGCTCCTTACTCATACATTTTCGAATCTCATCGGGCTAGGTGAGATAGGTGAGATCATTACCCTGGTTTATAGCCTGTTAAATTTTATTTTATTTTATTTATTTTTTTATTTTATTTTATTTTTATTTTTTTTATGTCTGGAGGAATCAACAACTAGTTGGATCAACAAATGTGGAGCCTATATTCTATGATCCATAATTCTTCGTGTGATCCAACTGCTACCACTATAACCTCCAGGTGTGCCCATGAGGCCCCATACGTGGCACACATTGTAAGTCGGGGGGAGTTGAACTCGAAACCTCATGGAACTTCATTTTCACGGCACTTGCCAATTGAGCTGCCCCCCCCCCGGGGGCATAGCCTGTTAAAATCTTAACCAGACCTCAAGAAATGTAATTTTTGTATCATATATGCTTTTAAAAATATATATAATTTTTATGTTCTTTTATTATAAGTATTACAACTCAAAAAAATGATATGAAGAAATAATGAAATGAGTATGAGCAAAGACTAATAAAAACAAAAATTCAAAACAAACTAATGAAGTATGTAATAAAATACAAAATAACAATATCCCAACAATTCTCAAAATGAGAAGAAATCAATAAATATTTTATTAATATCAAATTTGAGTTACAATTGAAAATGTAATTTTCAAGTCCTTGTGAGGGCTTGGACTAGGGAAACTCTTGGAAGTTCAAGATGTAATTAAAACTCATAAATGGAAAACTAATGTCAAAAGAAAAGATCATAATGCAAGACCAAACTAGATCACTTCAAGTTACATGTGCATCATCATTTTGAACTCTTAGAGCATATCACTGATCAATGCCTCCTAGTATTTTCTTTACCACCTTCAGAACAACCCTTATCAATAGTCTCATTTTCTCCTCCTTTTTTGTTGAACTCCTTCCTCACATTTACATCTTCTTTGAAGTAGTTGGGTAGTTCAACCACTTTGTTTTTAGATTTAATTAACTTTTCATTTAAAAAATATATATCTTAATTTAAGATAAGGGTCACACATATGTTTTTGTATTTTAACTAATAATAGGTGGGGTCCCACTAGATCCTCGTATGATTATTTCACATAATTTCCCGTGTATCTCCCAAAATGACTAGAACATATACATATTCAGCAAAATAAAACAAATCAAGAAAAGACATTCATCAAAATAATCCCATGTCAACAAACACTTGTACCTCCCCATATATCAAAATAATATGATATTTTTAAGTTTTCAAAAATATCATATCATATGTTGGTTGTTTGTCCAAAATAAAGTTTCACATGTCCAAGTAAAAATAATAAACATTGTCATAACATAAGTTAAAAGAGATGAGGATATTTTTTCTTAAAATAAACTTCTCCTTCTTTCCTACCTTCATACTCATCTGGTCTAAGATTTTGTATGTCCTCTAGAAGAGTCTTTTTCTCTTCATACTTAGTTAACTCTGGATGCATGTCACTGAAGGTAATTTCCCTCTTACCACTTTCTACCTTTGCTGACTTTTTCTTTGAGTGTATAGAGGATGAAAAAATATGATTCTTCCCTTTATCAATTGGAATTTCATGAGAGAGCACTCTATGTTCCCTGGGAGGAGAACGATTTACGAAAGCAGTTGATGTAACAAAAGACAATATGATGAGGTAGAGGGGGATCTTTGGGATTGACATGCCACTTGTGATACTGGAAGGAGGATTCATTGGATTATTATCACAACCATCGTTTGCAGGATGAATAGGAGGCTCAGGAATGTCCATGATATTGGGGTGAGGCTGCAAAGGTGCACTAGGGGGAGTTGGGGGGTGAGGAAAGACTAGTTTTCCACCAAGGTTTGGGTAACCAGTTTGCACCAACTAGTTAAACTCATTTGAATTTGCATTAAAATGGATAGAGAATATTATTCTCTTATGTCTCCCTTGTTGCCAAAACATGTTAGGAAATTGTCTCTTCTTCCTATATTACCTCTGTTACTCCCCATGCTTCCCCAGTTGAGGAAGCTCATATATTGCCATTACCATTTCAATCAGTGAAAAATATTTTAAGTATAACACAAGACACAACATGATAAACATTCATTACAATACTTGTTGAATATGATGTAATATGGCTCTGTATATAACATGGTAAATCAAGTACATAAGGGGAAAATGAAAAGGGAATAATGTATAAAATGGAAGAACACCCAAACTTGTTCATCACCAATCTTCTTCACTTCCAATTTCCTTAGTCAATCTGAAATTTCAATCCAATCTTCTTCACTTCCAATTTCCTTAGTCAATCTAAAACTTCAATCCTCTTGAATTTTTCTTTGTATATGAACAACTCAATATATATTTAAAAATGAATAGGGATAAAATGACAAATATGTGAAAATGAAATTATGAATGACCAGGACAAATAATAGAGGGAATATGCTTATAGAAAGTTATAAATACTGAAAGGATAATGTGCCAATGTTCATGTAAAAACCATTTATGATTTAACTCAGCCATTTAATTTCACTATGTGCCTTTTGAATTTGTACACATTGCCAAAATGAACCCACTTTATATATGCAAATATCAATCGATGAATTGAAGTAATTATAATTACTAGGGCTGGGTAAAAACTTCCACGTCATTTCTTCTAACATCCATTATGATTACAATCTACAATTGTTATGCATTATAACTCCATAGATTTACCAATACCCAGGGTAAATATCCTTGAAAACTTATGTGATGACTCACAGTTTACCAAACTGTGGGTTTTTAAATATAATGAAAAGAGTATGAGTTGTTACACAATGACTGGAGTATGAGAGTGGGAAAACTTGAATCCAACAATTTTGTTATCAAGTCACCCAAGTGTGATGTAAAATATTAATGAAAGCTGGGAATAATTTTCGTAATGGCCATGTTGACTATGCATATTGGATCCACAATAACGAACAATATTTCAAAGGGTCAAAACCTATTTAAACTTTGGTTATTGTTCTTTCAATAGATGCAAATAAATTGGACGTAAAAATGACTACAGGCGAGCCGAGATCATTTTACATAAGTATAACCATGGTTTTAGACCAATTCCACTTTCAGACCTTTAAAACAATTTTTTAGACTGAACCCAGGTCACATTCCGTCTCAAAAGAATGGTCATCATTGTGGGTTTAACCCATCACCCTCTTTCACTTGCTATCATCTCAATTTTGCAGTCAAACCCTTCCCAAGACGCAAAAGCAAACATGGAAAGTGATAAAAATGTAATGATGACAATGAAAATAAATCCAACACAATTCTTGACTACATAAACAATATCAACCAGCCATACATCCTTTTAACCAATTGTTCCAACGATGGTTTTATTATTTCACCATATCATTATTTTCACATAAATGAAAGATAAGGGAAATAAGAGCTTCATTCTTGCAACCAATTGACAGAGTCATTACCAATCCATTTATCAACAAACTTATGCAATAAAAATGCTTAAACAACTGCACAAGTACTTACCTTATCCCAAAGATTTCTTTATACCAACCTCTAGACTAAAAAATGGTTGCACTACAAACAACAGTAGCTAGCTGGGACTAATGCATCGACATAGCCTCCTCTAACACTACCAAATGTGCAAACGAAGAACAATGGAAACCCTAACAAACTCCAAAGTGGTAATACATGGATTTGGTGGCATAAATGCCCCAATCTCTTCAACTTTAATGCATGGCACATATAATATCCAACTCACCACCCATATTCCATTGGTCTCATTTTGAACCAAGGATCAAACAAGATCAATACACTTTATATAATGTCAAACCCAAAACGATATATGCGTTGAGCCATAGTCACAGTAGAAATCATAGGAGTGTTATATGCATTTGAAATGTCAATCATTTATTCCAAAATGTTTATCAATGTATGCCATGAAAAATAAACCTTATAAGCCATCTACCTTGTTTGCTTTTTAAACATATCAAATGTCACTTCACAACCTTAATGTCTTTGGGAAATACAACATATCAAGTCGAAGCATATGACTGTAAATGCTTACTATATGAAACAAATATCATGTTTTGTATGAGTATTGAAATTCTTCACTTTAAAACCATGATCCCAAATATGCACCTTCAATACCATTTACTGTGGTGAAGATATAACCATATATAAAATATCATAAAATTCTAGAACCATTACTTCACATGTATCAAGTCAACACCGATCATCATGTAATAACTAACTTTTTTGATTCCATGGTGATAATTCAAGCTAAAACTAGGATATGTTACAACAATACCATATCATAATGCTAAGAAAGTGAATGCCATACAATACCATATAATATTAATGCTCTTTCCTAGGGGACCCCACCTATTATAGTCATTAAAATTTTAAAAGAGTTATAAGTTTTGCACTTCTTCGAGAACTTTTGAAATAGGTAGACGAAGTATGAGTCAACAATGTGTATGGAGTAGTCTTCTGCCATACTATACTACACTTCTTCATAATTCCTCGAATTCATTCCCGTAGAAATCTCCACCATTATCTTTCCTCAACACCTTTGTTTTCTTCTCTGTTTGGTTCTCCACAAGATCCTTAAACTCTTGAAATTTACTAAAGACCTTAGATTTCTTTTGGAGGAACTAAATCCATGTATTCCTCGAGAAATCATCAATGAATGAAACATATTACACAAATTTACCTAGTGATGGAAAATGAATAGGTCCAAACACATCACCGTATACTAACTCTAAGATCCCCTTTGCTTTTGTACCAACATATGAGAATCTCACCTGATTTTGTTGACCATATATGCATGATCCATGTGGATCTTGGTGTCCATCCACCTTCTCCAAAGAATCAACATTTTCGAGCATGTGGTTTTGATAAACCACGATATTCACCCTTTTGATGGGGAATGTAATGTAATGCCATCTCCATTTGTAATGTAATGTAATTCCTATAATGTTAATGTCGCACATATCCCATTATAACTTTTCAATTAAGTGCGCTTGGGATAGAGTAGTACTAGGATGGGTGGCCTCCCAGAAAGTGCTAGTGTTTTACATGCCTATGGAATTTGTATACTTAGACCAATTTATCCCACAAGCATCATGGGAATTATTTTCCTCTCACTCTCTCAAATATAATTGAGGTGAAAAAGGTCCTTTGAGCATGCAATGGAGTGCGATGTAATGCTTATTTGTGAATGAGTGTAGTCGACATCTCTTTCTCTTCAGAGATAAGCTACCACCATTAAATCCAAATTATGTTCTATAGTGTTTTTTTATTTTATTCATTAATAGAAGTTGGGTTTCACTGTATTTCTATGTTCTCTGTTATAGTTTTGTTCGTATCTCATTTCGTTCTCAACATAATCTAGATCAATACAATGTTCACATAAATCAAAATCCATCAAGCAAGCAAGCATGCATACCTTCAATTGTACCTTTATCGTGTAGTGTTCGTGTTCGAAGGCCCTTCTCTCGAATATGTCCTAGTCTTTAATGCCACAACATTGTCTTGTCTCCAAGGACCATAGGGGTTTTGTCTTCTTTACCCTCATGAACAACATAACTGTTACACCCATTACTGGTTATGCTTCCCAACAACTTGTATAAAGTTCCATTATGAACTCCCCTCATCAACACCATTTCTCCTCGAACCATTTTACAAGTTTTCTTTTCGAACACAATATGTACACTTGCATTACTCATCTTACTTATAGATATCAATTTTCTAGACAACTCTGGAATGTGCAAAACTCTAAGGAGTGTTCTAATCCTTCCATCCTTGAGCTACAAATTGACCTTTCCATGTCTTGTGATTTTGGTTGTCGATTCATCTCCTAGAAAAACATCACCTCCATTATACCTTTCATATTCACAGAACCACTCCCCATGGAGAGTCATATGAAAATAAGCACCTAAATCAATCAACAATACATCATGAGCTGCATTTGTGCTTGAAGAAACCAAGTACACATCCCCTCCTTCTTTTGAGGAGGTTTTCTCTTCTGTAGAAGAAACATCATCATATCCCTTCCCTCTCTCAACAATTTTTGATCTACAATCCTTCTTGAAATGCCCAACTTTACCACATTTCCAACAATTCTTTAAGGATTTTCCTAGAGATTTAGATCATCTACCTCTATCCCACTCAAGGAATTATTTTTATTTCTATCCAAGGAACATCCTCTTACAAATAAGGCATCTGTGCTTTGGCTATCCATGATTTTCTTTCTCATTTCTTCCAATAACAAGGATTAAACCACATCATCAAACTTTAATGTGGTTTCATTACTACCAATAGCTATAACTAGACTATCCCACGGATCTAGAAATGAACATGATAAACTAATGCACTTATCTTCATCTAAAATTTTAATATCCACAAACAATAACTAACTTACCACAATATTAAAGGCATTTAGATCATATGTCATTGAGTCTCCATCATTCATCCTCAGAAGGTATAGCTTCTTTGGAAGGAAAAATTTATTTACCAGGGACTTAGACTGATATAGAGCCCATAACTTATCCCATAACACCTTGGTTGTAGCTTCTCTCGAGACATTCAGTAACACTAAGTTTGAAAGACACAACTGGATTGTGCTTTTTGCTTTCCTATCCAACTTCTTCCAATATTTTTCCAACATACCCATAAGTGCAGTACCAAGAACCACATTGATCCACTATTCTTTCTCTACTAGAAGATCCTCCATCTTGAGCTTCCATATCTCAAAAATTTACCTATTAAATTTCTCAATCTCTATTTTAGAACTGCTTGCCATTTTATTTCACCACAAGAATCACCACTGAAAAGCTCCCACTGAAACTAGGTTTATCACATGCCCAAGATAACCAAACCTTTAGCAATAAAGGTGTCCCCATGAAGCCAAAAAACTTCTTTGATACCAAATGTAGGTTTTAAACCTTTACAATATAGAATGCACATATGGATTTTTTATAAAATATAAATAAAATAATAGCAATCACACATAGTACTTAGAAATTTACCCTGTAAACCCTTAACCAGGAAAACCAACAAATGTTTAGAGCCACATCTCTAACTCTTATTGTATTAACTTCACCATTACAAAACAATATATATATAACCCCGCGACATCCAAAACCATAATTTGTGGACCCAAATTAGATTCCTTCACTGGAATTACATCACAATGGGCCGAAAACACCAAAAATGGGCAAAAAATGGACCAAAAACAACCCAATTTTTTTCCGCCATAATCCCCCCTTGCTCCCATTCCAATGTACAATACATGGAGTAATCATGCAAAGAATATAACACATACCCAACAATATGAGCTATTTCTTTTGGCATGTTCTTGAGGTGGCCTATGTGTAGAGGATGTGTGACAATACCAAGCTTGTCAAGAGAAGATACATGGGATAAGACATCAAGAGAGGGCATGTCGACATACTACTACATGTGATCATGGTTGTGAGGGTGGTGGTGCTGATGTGCATGGTGGCGGTGGTGTGATTACTAAAACCAATGTAAGTCCTAATACATCTAGATCTACCATTCCTAGCAATAGTGATAGAGACATATTACTTTTTTATATATATTATCACTTTTGTATACGTGTAAATGACTTATGGTTTCACTTTATTTATTATATGCATGTTTTTACTTATAGTATGATTTTCTTGAATAACTTGTTTTTCTATATATTCTTTATCATATTTTTCCAGTGGAAACACTTATTTCACATATATCAATGTCATTTTGGCACATTCATTGTTGTATGCAAGCCTATAAATGAAAATGAGATCACTAGTACATTGCATTCTATCTACAATTGGCTCATGAAGAGTAAACATGCCACAGGTAGGATTTGAACTTGGGTGGACATGATAACATTCCTCCTCTCAACTACACGAGCTAGACCCAATTGACCAAATTAATTTATAAATTCAATTCATTGTAATTTACATTAAATGGTAAAAGGGTGTTCCCAAACAACATTATATATATATATATATATATAATCGTTTGGTATAGTCATGTTTCACATTCATTATTTACATTATATGATTAATTACTTAATTAATTCAACTAAGCATATTTAAATAATATAAATCAATTTATATTATTTAATTAAAGTTAAATTCTATTCATTACTTTAATTGCATTCATAAATTTAAATTGAAAACAAATTCAATTCAAATTAATTTACATTAAAAGGAAAAGGGTTGTTTTCTCATTAATGTTGTTCACATATGTGATTCTTTAGTATATCCATGCTTTACATTACATTATTAAATAAAATTAATTAATTATTTCAATTAATCAAATGTCAATTGTCTATATTAATTTTTATTAATTTAATTAGTTAATTAAAATAAAATTCTACTCATTACATTTTTTAAGTTAGTTGTACTATCTACTAGTGTAGATTCATATTAAATTCAGATCTATCAAGTACCAAGAGGGATCAAATTTCTTTTGGTATAAATTTTTTATCATTTAATATGAAGGAATTAATACATGACATGGAATTAAATGATAAAAAAAATTACACCCAAAGGAATTTGATCCCTCTCGGTGCTTGATAAATCCGTTTTTAAGATGGATCTATGTTCATTTCATTTTTTTTTACATGTTGTCATGTATGTATGTATGTGGAAACATCAGTCAATTGGGTTTAGCTTAGATGGTTGGGAGGAATGCTTGTTATCCTTGCCACCCAAGTTCAATTCCTGCAAGTGATTGTTAAGATCATAACGAGAATACTATTATAATGGATTTGAACCATGTTGTTGATCGACCTTGTGCCTTGAAGATTCTAGGGTTTACCCTAGGTACCATCCTCAAAATGAGAGGAAGTACTTGGGGGTTTTCCTTGGGTAGTGTAACATGGAAATAAGATGTACATGGAAACATCTAAGTCATATTGTGCTATAGAGCACCTCCATGCTCTTAGTGCAATTATTAATATACAAAAAGTTTTACAACTAGTCCATATTGTAACCTGCATCCTTGGAGGGTGGAATTACAATGAACAAAAAATGAAATGGAGTTGTTCATAAATTTTACTTCTCCCAATAGGGACTTAATCTAGTTTTTGTAAACCCAAAATATAAAAAACATAGTTAAACATAACATGTCCAATACTAGCTATGGGATGAGCCAGTAGGACTGTCATGTTGAAAGAAAACATAAATCCACAAATAAACTAACATAACCTAGGATAATAAAAAAAGTATGAGTTGAAATCTAAGTTGATGAAGGTTAGAGGAGTATCCCCTCTTTGGGAGCCTCCAACAACTTCCTTAGGTTGGTGTTGACACAGGAAAAATTCCCTTCAACATACAGGGGTACTCCCTGGTATGATGTCCTAATTAGAATTCACATAGTTTAGAATAGGAGTCCCATCCAGATTCTAACCTGATTTCCATTACTGATATGAGGATTAGGTGAATGGTTGATGGAAAGAGGGAATGTGGTGTGTGCATATATGAACTGTGCTAAATGAAAAAAAATTAAATCTAGTCTATCATATCCTAGCTCGGAGCAACAAATCTAATGAATGAACATATATAAATGTATACAATCCCTACATGCAACCCCTACTCAAATAGTTGTTATAGGGACAAAGATGGTTAACACCCATAAATAAATATATGCAAAGAGGAAGTTTATCACATCAACTCATTCATGTCCATCTATTCATCATCTCAAAACATTAATAAAATAGAAGAGAAAATATTGTAAAAATATACACATTCATGCAAGAAAATTTTGTAAATGAACAATGTACTCTTACAACATTTCACAATAACTCAATATTCGCTAGAAGTAGTTCTCAACCAACAATTATCAGAAAAAATTTATTTTCTCTATGTCAAAATGGCCATGAGGGCTTCTTGATATAACTTTCAGAAAAAATAGTTCTCAGAAAATTACAAAATCGAAGAGCCCCTTCTAAATGGGAATTCTTTGGTTTATATAGTTGAGTTTGGCAAGTGTTCCTTGGGACTTATTGAATTCCCAAGAGCCAACTACACAACTCTTGACCTTCCCTATTATGTTTCTTTTTAATTTATAAGAAAGAAAACATGAAATTTACAAATCTGAATTTATCTTAAGATTCCCCTTTATCCTCATCTATTATATAAGTTGTCCATACTTTATGATAACCTAGGATTGATACGATTCTACAATATAGTAGGGACTCTAAAGTAACTTCATGGGCTGCTAAATTTTGGTAAAGAGTCTTCATGTCTCTTTACAGGTTGGCCAAGAAAGCTTGAATCATGCTTTGAGCTCTTGCTGGCTTTACAAGATGCTCATCCATCACGACATTGGTTACCCTGAGTGGGGTTCTAACAACCATTTCTCTAGCGTGCATGTCCTCCTCTAATTATGCTTGTACTTATATGGATTTGGTTGACCTAGCTTGGCAATTTGGGGTAGATGACATTTAATGGCCAAAATAATGGCTTCCTTATGGAGTTTAGCACATATGCCAAGTGAATTATTCAAATCCTTCTCCAACTTTTCCTCTACTTGTTGGAAATTAGAAAGAGCAACATAATTTGGTTCACCTTCCCAATCAATCATTTTTGGTAAGACTTATAGGGCATTCATATTGTCTTTATCCCATTGCTTCATCTCGTCTAAACCTGTTCGAATCCCAATAAACTACATGGTTTTGGTCTAAGCTTTGTTTAGTTGTGCCATGATTTGGGAGGCTTTCCTCTAGAATTATTGTATTCCAACATAGAACTCTTTGGCCAAATCATGGAGCTCTTTTCTCACTCCTTCGACGCTTATTCTGAATTCTTGGAAAGTGGTTATGTTTCTCTTGTAGAATCACATTACTTTTTCTAGGGTCCTTATTATTTCCTTGTATTCCTCAATTTCTTGCATCATGTTCTTCAATTTTTGCACCAATGCCTGAGTGAAGACTATGATGCCAACTAAAGTGATAGCCAAGGGATCATCTATGATATTTTCCACTATAGTCTTCTCTGTTGTTACTGAGAACATGGCCACTCTAGAAATAGGAAACCTTCTAATGCTCCGTTGAAGGATTTTACCTGACTCTTTGCCAAATTTGAAATATTTCAAGTTGGTTACCTTCCGGGCTTTAGACAGTGTGATTGTCCATAGCCCCAATTCTCCCAATGGGAAATTCCTTCCGATCGTGAGAGTATCTAAGGATGATCCTAGGATTCGGTATCCATGGGATCTAGGCCTTGTGCCTTTTCTTGTTTTCTTCTCATCTCTTCCTCTTCTCTTTTCTTCTATGCTTCTTGTTCAGGTGTGTTATCGCACAAGTTGTAGGTTGGAAAAAGCCCGAACCAACAACCAATTGGTGACAACTAGGAGGACACTTACCCACTGTCACCTTAGGCAGGTGTCCCCGTCACTTTAGAGGTGAGGTAGTCACCTCAAGGAAGGAATCTCGGTGACCTTAGGGGGAATGAGATGGAAAAGGATGAAGATGAAGAGGATGTCCCTAAAGGTCAATTCTAAGTGGTATGAAGGTCTTGGGAAATAATCTTGGGAAGTTTCAAGGGTTGGAAAATATGTTAAGTGACCTGTCGATAGTGAAGTACCCGCCTGAGACACAAGAAAAACACGCATATGATGCAATATAACCAATAGGACAAGCAAGTTAAGATTACTTTCCCTAATAGAAACTATTAGTAACAATATATATCAGCAATGAAATGACACAATAAGTTGCTAAATAAGTGCTAGAAATAAAGTGAAATATAAAAGAGAAAGACTAGCTAAACACTAGCAAAACTCAAGATTAAGGACCAAGATACTAGCATGAAAAGATAAGGTTGTTGTAAACACTTTCTACAACAATATATATCAGTCTTATGGCTGTAACAATCAACTTATTACAGCAAGAAAATCAGCCACTAAAACTCTTCCAAACTTTGCCAAAAAGTAAGCTAGACCAAGAAGTGTAAGTGTGCAAACTTTGGGAAAATTTCAGTGATTGATTAGAGAGTTATTCAAGCAATTAGATTAGGGTTTTTGTAACCCTAATGGCTGAAGATGCAATTTTGTAACAACAGTAAGAACTACCCCTTTATGTTGGGTATGTGTTATATTCTTTGCACGACTAGCACCAGAGTTTGCTATGTTGCACCAGGCATGCTAGGGGGGTTTGAGGGTTTGAGGGGGGGGTGTCACCCACCCCCATTCGGGGGTTGCAGGGGTTCAGAGGTATCACCCCTGAGAAAAATATTTTTCCTTGGGAAACATGTGCAATTTTTTTCTCGTTTTTCGTGTTGCCTCGATTTTTGTGTCCATTGTTGGGCGATTTTTCAGCACATGGTTTTTGTCGATGGTTTTCTATTTATGGTTAAGGAATTAGGGTTGTTGACTAATCCAGGTCATTGGGTTAGGGTTTTGGATGCCGCTAGCTCCTGTATGTATATTGTATTGTAAACAATGTATAACAATGAATGAATATAGAATATGTTGGTTTTCCCGGTTTGGGTTTCCAGGAGAAAAATCTCTGTGTAATGTTTGTATTTGCCATTGTATATTTTCTGTTGTTTTACTAAAAACCATTTGTAGTAAATAATTGTACAAGGTTAAAATCTACACTTTAGAGGGGACGCCCTAGTGGCTAAGAGGTGCTCTAAGCACAAGGAACACAACCCAAGTTGTAAAAATTTAATACGACAATAAATCACGTTTCCCAATGCAATATTTTGTTTCTCCAATGCAAGAATAATTCATATTAGTGCCTTTAAAATTTGGGTGATGGAGTCTTTAAAACACAAGCTAGATCAACAACAACCCTAGGGGTTTAAACCCTCTTAATCCCTAGGGTATACCAACTGAGCTTTAGGGTAAATCTAGGAGGGTATACACACTCTTATTCCTCCTAGCAACCCTTGCAAAAAGAAAGACTTAAAACCTTTAACAAAGAGATGAAGAAATGATGGAGGGTGTATCTAGCATACTCCTCCCTAGGGTTTCCACTAACAATGACCAAAGTAAGCAAGAAAATAATAACATATGCAGATTTTTCCTTACCTAATCCAAGAAAATGAGAGAACAAACCCTAGTAGCAAAATCAAGAGTAGCAAAAATTTTAGCCATGTACTTCTCACAATGGGAGAGTTATGTTAAAATGAGATCTTATGATCTCTTACTTATACAAAATGTCTCCAAAACAGTTTGTCCACGTAATATTAGGGTAAACCACAAGACTAGGGGTAAAAAACCCTAATATTTCACCTTTTACAAAATAATATTAAGCAATTCACTTAAAATTTGCTTTTACACAAAAGGAAACCCTAATTTAGAGTGACGTCACCCATTTAGGGGACGTTTTGGCACTAGGAGAAAGTCTTTGGTGTTGGAGGAGTGTAGTTAGGTTTCCCAAAGCCATATGTCAAGCATCCAAGTCACTTTCTTCATGGTCAAAGACCAATTCTCCTTAAAACGTCCATGTGCCAATGAGTGGTAAACGCACCAACAAACCCTAGCCCCCTAGATGACGTCATGCTTCTAAAGATGACGTTTTTGCCTCTCCTAGGAAAAATGTTTGGAAAGTAGGGGCTAGGTTATGTCATCCAAGTCATCTTCTAGGCCTCCGAAGTTTCATCTCTCTCATGTGGCATGTGGGCCCTTGGCATCCATCTGCGGGCTTCAAGCCCCATGGAAGCCCAAGCTAGGCTTGTTCCTCCAAAATTGTCCACCAAATAGGTCCTGCAAAGACAAATAAGCACACCCTCCAAGGGTATCAAGTTAAAATATCATGATAAGTAAATCAAGTCAATAAATGAGCCACCTAAGCATGTGCATCAATGATTGCCTTGTCAAACAATTAAGTGCTCAAAGACATTATGAGACTTGCCAAGCTTGGATATGGGAGGGTTGACGAGGTGTCCTATTGGGTAGATCTTGCCCTAGGTAAAGGAGTGTTTCCAAGAGATCCCTCTCTAAGCCATGTAAAGTGGATGAAATGGTTAAGGGTCAAGACTCAATGGCATGGGGTTCATGACATACAAGGGGTTGTAGTGTCTCACTCATGGGTGCCTTTGTAGAGGGTGTGTGACACCTTCGTTTGCAATGCAATTTTTCCAAGTCCATCATTTTTGCCATTCTTTGTTTCTTTCAAATTTTGGGGACAAATTGAAGGCCATTTTCCTGGCATGGTGTCCAGATAATGACATTGTCACTCACAAATACGTAGTGGAAATGAGAACGTTGGCTCCTGATGGGACCTCCTTTCTCTCAGCCATGCAATTGAGAGCCATTACCTTGGCTTGGTGACCAGATGATGGTAATGTCATACCACCAAATATCCATGATCATGATAGGTTAGCTCGTGATGAGACCTCCTATCCTCCAACTAAACCTTTAAGCATTTTTAATCATTATTCTTATGGGTCCCCCTTTTCTTACAGATAAGTGTTTCATTTCTTTCTTGGGGGATCCCTGGGTGAAGCATCTAGAAGGTTTATACATAGGATTTTATATTTTAACCAAAAACAATCCCTATGGTCCTTCACCCCCTTCTTCCCATAGAATTAGGGACAACCCCTTTTTGGGTCAATACACCCTAAAATCCCAAGAGATAAGGAAACATGGGGTTTAAGTGATGAAAAGTGGTAAGTATGGTCAAGAACAGTACGATGGATCTTCAAGGGAGTTCCTAGTAGCAAATCTATCCCCAAGGAAGACCACTCACTAGGGCACAATGTCAACCACCAAGGTGAAGCAGGGAAAAAGACATAATGGCCGAGCATGTGTCATGAAATCTAAAGAAGTCTAAGATACATCATACTCAAATGCCTCAAATATTGAAATGACACTTACCATAATACCTAACTTGTACCTCATGGAGGAAGGCCCATTGCCTCTCAGAAGCCAATAGGTGAGGTGGATGCCATCTAAAAATCTACGACCTCTGTGGTGGTGAGAAGGGTCTCCATCTGCGCAAAAGGATACTACTAGTCATGTAGTCTCTCGACACTCCATATCTGCAATCTGGGGGCCTCAAGACATAATCTCCTTAGTTATCCCACAAAATGGAGATAACAAGGTGCAACTTCTCCTCTTCTTTGCCCAATGAGATCTCAACAATATGTCCCTTGTCAGTTCTCTTAGCTTTCCTTATGTAGGTGGACATGGCGTGTCTCGTGGAAAACACATTTTGTCACAACATAAATATTTTCATATTAGCAAATATAAACCAAGAGAAAAAAAACTAAAAAATGTGTGATAACTTTTAAAGCAAGGTACTTATCTATGTATCCATGGAATGAAAATCATGGTGTTCGGAACACCAAGAGGAAAATAATTCACCGCTTTATCACAAAAGCATTGATTATTATTTTGAAAGACAAGGCCCAAAACTTATGCAATTATTTTGTATGGAGATGCCTTATCCATAATCCCCAGAGGACATTGATAATCAATTATCAATAGGTCTGTATAATTTTAGGGAAAGATGATTCCTTTATGGTGTAAAGCTGAGAAGTTATCGCGCGAAGAAAAGGGCAACCTGACCTGTGCATTGGTTCAAAACCTTCTGTGACATGCTTGTTTTAAAAGAAATGGTCATGGGCTATGTTAGTTGATGAAATAGGGATAGGAGAGACATATAACAGAGGGTGGGTTTTATCCCGTGAATGCTTTGAGACGATCGATAAAATGAGGTTTTGGAATGACCATAAGTATCCCTAGTGGGACAAAATGGTGCTACGAGAATCATATATCGATGTATCAACGAGACGAGAAAATGACGGATGGTCGGTGTGTTGGTGAAAGATGGAAAAAATGAGGATGGTTGGTGTGTTAGGGACCTAAGGCATTACCTCATCATCCAGTTGATCTCTTGATGTATTTCCCCTTGCCTCTCTGACCTTCTTCTTTATCTCCTCCATCTCCAACTTTACTTCTATAAAGAAATGAGAGTTGTATTCTATAGGCGCTGATATGATTGAGGCCATTGGTCTAGTATTGGAGAACCTTGAGCTTTGGTTGGCCTAGGGTTTTTAGGTCGTCATCCTACCTTTATGCAAGTCCTATTTAGAATCCTTAAGCTCATTTTCCTTTTCACCTTCCATCCTCAGTTCCCTTTAAAACCTATTGGGCTCTCTCCACTCATAGAGTAACATCGAACTAGAATTCTTAGTACGATAGCCTCAACCATAATTCCTCCCCCACAGAGTTGTGCCATATCTCTTTCTGCTTGGATAAATGACCAACCACCCTCTCAACCTAGTTGTATATTATTCCCTCCCCCTATGTGGAAAGTACTGCTTATCTCTCCAAGCTTGTATGCCCCTTGTCCCATCCATATCCTCCATTAATTCCATTGAACATCATACTCTACAAACTATGATGCTCATGGTTGTGGAGTGCCCTTCCCCAGCGTTGTAATTAATGAAAAGCCAAGTGGATGGGCCCTTATGGTTCGAAGTCCCTTCCAACTCCACACCCATCCCATCTACACACACCATCATCTCTCTTTATGTGTCCCTTTGTCAGACCTCTCTCATCTCTCCTCCTTACTACCCCATTTAGGGAAATTATATTCATTACTTTAATTACATTGACAAATTTAAACTATTTCATAAATTCAATTAATTTACACTAAAAGGTAATGTTTGTCATATGTTATTCACATATGTAATTATTAGGTATAATCATGCTACACATTTGTTATTTAAATTACATTACTAAATTAAATTAGTTACTCATTTAAACTAATAAAATTTAATTAGGAAGTTATATAATCATAGTTGGACATATAAAGATCAAAATAAAGTGGTAAACAAAAGCCACTCAATATGTTTGGTTTTTTTTTTTCAAACTGTTTCAGTATATGTGATTGAAGTATAAAAGTGGGTTTAATGGTTAAGAATGGGTGTTTCCTCTTTGGAGGTCATAGGTTCAAATCTAGATGAGGTAGGATATGTACACCTCTGTCAACTTCAGCATCAGCAGTAAAAAATTGATGCAAGAAAAGAATCCTTTGCCCCACAAACAAGGAGTCTTATACACCTAGTGTCTAATGTGAACTTGAAATTTTTGTATTTACAATATCATCATCTGATCTGGTTTAAACTTCTACAGATCAGATAAAGAAAATCTTGTGTCTTGTAAATAAATTCTAATTTATTAAACCCTTTTGGCCCATCCATCCATGATGCATAGGAGAAACTTAAAACGACTCGCTCAGAAAGATCCAAAATCCTTCCTATAAAATACATGTGAACACCACAAGGTTAACGAGCAACTTCTTCTTTCTGATTTCATGGAGATTGACAGTCTAGCTGACTGTCTCTTTAATTCCAATAGATCAACATGCTTGTAATGGCCTGAATACACCCTCTACGGTCATCTGACCAGCAAAAGCGATGTATTCAGCTTCGACATCATATTGTTGGCGGAGGGCTCTGAATTTGACCTTTGTTGTTCTAGAGCACTTTCTTATATCTGTATTTGATGATTAAAATAACCGTGACTAACATAAAATAAAATGCAGCTGGAGGGTTCCAATGTTTAGTATGCAAGTTGAAGAATTTGTTCCATTGCATACAAGTCTAGTTGATGGTGTCCCTGCTAGCCTTTTATATTATGGTTTTCCTTTTTTGTTCAGATGAATATGCTTTGTGGATTTTGGAAAACATAGTAAACGCATGTGCACCCATAGATACTACTCAAAAATCTCTAGAGTTATAGTTTTTCTGGTTCAATGTTGTGTTAATATTATTGCTATTACATTTAGAAAATAACTAATTTCTATTGGTATATGGAGTTCTATGAAGACAACTTGAATTTAATTTGATTGCAGATTTTGTCCATCCAATGAACATGGAGCAAAGTTAATCATTGACTTTGCTCCATCATTGGATGTATGGAATCTGCAATCGAAACAAGATGAAGACATGAAGGAATAGAGTTTCTTAGATGCTATTAGGTGGATGGGTAGTAGTTGTGGGGCGCAAATTCAAGAGGGAAATGTTTGTGACTGATGATTGAAATATATTGAAATGCAAAGTCTCCCCAAAATGAATATGTTAGTATAGGTAACTTATGGTAATCTCTACGACTTGAAATAAATTCTTGAATGCGGGCAAGTAATAAATTCCTTCATGTAAAAAACAATTGTACTATCTTATACTCTCTCATTCTTACCATTGCTACCTCTCGCTCACCATTTTTGAACCATTCTCTTATACCCATGGATTGCTAATAGTTCTGGAGTTGTGTTCTCTTGCTAAGCTTGAGACTCAAACTTGTCAAAGGCCAAGTAGAGTTTTGGAAGTGAAGATTATGGACCTTAGAAGAGAGATGGATGGCTACAAAAGAGAAGAGAGGCTAGTTTGTTTAGGGAACCACCCCCATTTCCCTGTAGATTGTTTCCCATTGAGTGTTCAAGAGCTAAGGCAAAACTCTCTTGGGTTATTCATGAAAGTGGACAACAAGTTGCACTCCTTCTTTACACACTAAAGAGAACTGTAGGGAATAATATTCTTGAGGGATTATTGAGCAAAGAAGGAAATATCTCCCTTGTGTTGTGTGGGGTAGTGAAAGGGAGTGTCATGGTTGTGCTAGCTCGATGGTTACCTAGAGTGTTCCGCGGTGAAAAACTTGGCTAAGCTTGAGACAATCAGGTTGGGTGAGAGACCTGAGAGTCCTTAGCCAATTTCCTTCATCCTGGTGGTATCATGGTCTAGCTTGGGGGTGGAATCCATAGTTGATTCCTATGGTTGGGTGGAAAATTGCTCCTTGACAACCAATTTGGTGGACTTGCATTAATTTACAGATAATCATTCATATATAGCTATTATCCTCTACCTGTTTTCTTTTCTTTTGCTTGTATTTGCTTATAGGATTTTCAATTTTCATTCATTGTAATGTTTGATATATTGTTTTCCTTACTCTTTGGTAAGAGATTTAAGGAGCTTGGCGGTTTTTTCTAAATCTTGTAGATGGAAATGTTTGTTTGGTGGTAGACATTTGATGGATATGTTTTCCCTTCCCTAAGTTGGGATGCAATTTCAATGGAGCATAGGGAGGCATCATTTGATAGACGTCTTTTAGTTTGTGAACGAGTGTATTTTTTGGAAGGATATGCAATTGTTCCTCTTTTTCTTTTCCCTCTTCTAAGACATTTTCAACATGTGGAATGTGAAGTAACAATGGATATTCCAAACAATGACCTCTACGCTTAACACAATTGATGTGACAACTAATATGGCATCGACTAGGGGTACTCAAATCATCCAATTTTTGGTGAGTCGAAGATCCATGCATTTTGATCGTTTTTTCAAAAACGGACTATCTTGTTCATCTTAAAATTGGTGGTCAAAACTTCTAGGGAGAAGTTCCATAGACAAAATTTCCATCACATAGGTGCAACTCTAACTTTTGACATAGTTCCAACCAAATTTAGGACCAAATTTGATAAAAAAAAACTAGAACGATTTGAGCGCTATTTATCCCACACTAACTAATATTTCCAAAATTTCCAAAATATCAATGATGAACTAATGAATGACCAGTAATTGCTTGATACTTTTAAATATTTTATTCTACCATTGCCTTCATGATTTTTTGCCATACATTATTTTTGGAATCTTTCAATTTGTTTGGACTTCTTCTTTATACTTTTTTAATTAGTTGATGATGTTTCACTAAGAACATCAAAGAAGGGATTCTTTGTATCTTTGGTTTGAGTTACGATGATTTTTCACTCACTTTGTTCACAATATGTGATTAGGATTATGCTAAGAGCGAAATGAGACAAAAACAAAAATATAGAAGAGAACACAGAAATACAGTGAAACCCAACTTCTATTAATGAATAAGAGAGAAAAACATTGTAGAACACAAACTGACAGAATGGGGTAGCTTATCTATGAAAAGAAAGAGATGTTGCTTACGCTTCATTCGCAACAAGCTTTACATGACACTCCATTGCTTGCATAAAGGCCCTCCTTCACCTCAATTATATATGAGAGAGTGAAAGGAGAACAATTCTCATGATGCATGTGGGATAAATTAATCTAAGTTTATAAAATGCCATAAGCATGTAAAACACTAGGACTTCTCGGGAGATCATCCATCCCAGTACTAGTCTAGCTCGAGTGCACTTAACTACGGAGTTCTAATGGGATACAGTGCATTAATGCTATGTTGTAGGTATGTACATAAGATCATTACATGATGTTTGTAATTAACAAATGAAGATGGTATTACATTCCATTCCCCATCAAAATGGTGAATATCATGATTTATCAAAACCATAGGTTCGAAATGTTGATTCAGTGGAAAAGGTAGTTGGCCACCAAGATCCACCAAGATCCACCTAGATCATTCCTCCTCCCTTAGGAAGCAATGGTCCTTATTGCATCAAGTTCCCTAGGGAGATGGGGAAACTTCTGTTGAATTTGAACCTTGGCGAGTCACTTTCCTTGTTGAATCAAATGTCATGCTTGTACTTTTCCTGTGGAAGGATGTCATGAACCTGTTGGAGGTGTTGGATCCGTTCAACGGATCTGGTTGCATGATTTTCCTTGTTCTGAGTGTGGGAGGACTATGTCTGTGAAGATGCAACAACATGAGCTATATCAATGGGGGATAACGGTTGGAACCCCAAGCACACCTGAAATAGGTCGTGGCTAATAGAGATATGTTAAACATGTGGAAGACTCTCATTCTCTTCATGCTCCTCTACAATCTCATCGACTTGCTTCTGTTGGATAGAAACATCTTAGGCCAAGGTTGTAGTGATCGTAGTGACCTCCTGTTCACCATCTAACTGGATTGTGAAGAGGGAAAACTTTGTGGTCTGAGAGATTACTTTGTGGCATTGTTTTTCTGAGATGAATGAAGTGGCAGTAGTTGGAGCTACCTTTGGTACCCTGTAGAGATGACCTCCTAAAGTAAAAATGACACCGCAAGGCTGAGACTCATAGATAGTGTGACATTTCCACATATATGGTTGTCTTAAAATAACATCACAGACTTCAAGTGGGGAAACATCACACACTACCTCATCCTTGAAGGGATTGATTCCATAGGACAGGTGACACTACTGGCTAACACAAATGTCTCATCAAGCTCCTCTAGTTCTTCTGGTTGTATTGTTGTGGTAGCGATGGTAGAAGTGGGTTTTGTATCAATGCTCTGTTTCCCTTTATTTTGATTTGAATTAGAGTCCAATTCAGGTTCTGATTCTTTTTCTTTGCGCTTGACCACCAAAGACTATTTTGAGCGACATTCATCGATGTTGTGCCAGAGACTGTTGTGGAAATCACACCACTTTCTTGTGTCTTTCTTAGACTTCCTATTACCCTTCTTTGCATGTGTCTTGGACTGGCTCTCTTGAGTTTGACCTTCCTTTCTATGTCCTTCGTTATGTGAGTTAGGGTTTCCTTTGCCATGATTATGTTGTGGTGTATTTTCAAACCCAAACTCCTGCTTACTCTGTTGCTTGAATTTATGCTCAATTTTGACTCCATATCAATAAGGATCTCCCAGTGAGGAGATGTCCAATAAATGCATCTTTATTTGGATGTACCTGTGCAGACCACTATGATACTTCAAAACTAGGTGTCGCTCAGAGTCTTTGATACCCAGCTTTGAGCACAAGGTATGAAATATGTTAGTGTACTATGGCACCGTCTGATCTCTTTTCCGACGCATAGTCGTTCGTCTCATGTACTGGTCATCATAGTTTCCGACAGGGTAGAACTCCTCCTTTAGGAATCTACAAAGGCAATCCAAGCGGGTTCTCTCTTGAATGGTGTAGATTCATCTGCGGTGTGCCTCTCCCAATAACCTTCCCACCAAGCTATGACATGGGGTAGGGATTTAAGGAGCACGAAGGTGATATTTTCATTGTCGAGGAAATTATGAATGGAGTAATAACCTTCTAGCAGATTCAACCATTTTTCTAGAGCATTTGCATCTATCCGAACTTCAAATAATGGGATATCAAAATTGACTTGTGGTGATGTTTAGACAACATCGGGAAGACATTCTCTAAAGATAATAATTAATAATACAATTATTATTAATTATTAAATATAGTATATTATAAGTAAATGATAATCATAAATAGTTATTGATTATTCAAGGGACGCATCCATTCATGGATGGTCACCTTATGTTCCCTATATATGGAACACTCATTATTGTAATAATATATCGAATATCTCTCATATCTCATATGAATAAAAACCAACATGGTATCATAGCAGGACTGGACTTTACTCCCTCACGGGAGAGCCCAGGAAGATGAGAGTTTAAAGATCCTACTTGTGTTTACTAAGAAGAGGAGTTGTGCATAACCCTAACCGGTCACAACATGGAAAGCACATTGGCTATCAACATTTTTTTGTGCCTCTCAGCCCTAGATCAATATGACTTTCATTACAAGCACATGTACAACAATATGTGGGGACTTCAATTCTTTGCTTGGAAGCGCCCCCCACTTGCTTCTTACCAAAGGCCATGTGGATTATGATCCATCTCGTGAATTGCAACTTGCTAACAGGTTTCAACACACATTACATTTAGATTTAACAAGTGCTTATTCTTCCTATTTTCAATGCCATGCTTCCGAGGAAGATAGTAAGCAGAAAATTAATAGTGGAACAAGGGAGCCCCGTTTCAAAAACTTCACCAGAGGTTTTCAGGGAACGTTGGATTACATACTTCACACTGACACAAATTCCCAGGTAGTGTCGCTGCTAGATTTGATTGACGAGGAGGAGGTGAAGGACACTGCACTTCCTTCACTTAATCGTTCTTCCAATCACATCCCAATTGCAACCAAGTTTATGCTTCTGTCAAACTTTAGAGGCTTGTACAAATTTCAGTGTGTAAAACATTCTTGGCCTGTACAAAATTTCAGGTCGAGGGTCTGGTCAATGAAGACAAAGGTATTGCTTTCACTGTTCAGAGGCATTATGATTACCTTGTCGACGAGATGTGAATCATCATTTCAAAGAATACCTTTGAGCCACTCAATTTTTGACATGTATTCCATTCGAGGGCATTCATTTGTAGGAAGGGCTAGGGCATATGCAGATGCACAACACATTCGAACGCATATAATGAAAATAATAAAGAAACTGTGGCTTGGTTGTTGAAGCCTTGGCCCTCAAAGAACAATTGTTTTGGAGATGCCAAGACATCATCAGGTTCGGGATGTGTTTACTTTCTACCGATCTATGTCTCTTCCTCATTTTCTAGTCTTGTCGAGATATAGAACCGATCATGGGCCCGCAATTTCTAAAAGATTCATGCCCTATGGCCTTTGATTCAACTACCTACAAGTAGGCAAGGTTGAGCTAGTTCGTTCATGATGGCATTGATCCCTTGGAAACCTGAAACCTGTGCAAATGTTAATATTCAATGGAATTCACAGAGAACGATGGATTTTCCATGGAGACAGATGTCAAATCCATTGCAGAGATATTGGAAAATGAAGTAAGTGTGCACTGGTTTGAAAACAGTGAGTGAAAAAAATCCACAAGTATATTTGATAACATGGTTTGAATTTATGCCCGGACACATGATTTTTTCGTTTCCTTTGGGAACACATGCTCTGGTGTGTCCTCGCAGATCTGCCTAGGGTTTGCTCCTAGCCGCCACCATGGATGCACAGGGAGGAGGGGAGCTGCCACCCCCTCCCTCTCCAACCACCTCCTTTCGAAAGCTCGTTGCAGCCTGCAACAAGAAGCTTCCTCCTTCTGATCCTCCAAGTTTCGTAAAGAGATTAGATGTCGTCCCGGAGATCGACCTCCCCCCTGATCATCCAATGAAGGTCGCTCTTTCCCTCTCAGAGCGAGGAATAGTAGGTCAATTCATGGGACTCTGGCCCTCAACCAGATCCACGGACAACTGGATCCAAAGGAACTAGAGACCGCTGATCACAAACAGTGTAATGTGCTATGCGGTTGGGAGAGGGTATTTTATCTTCGAGTTCATCTCCCAGGAAGACAGAGATCTAATCTTTAGGAATGGACCGTACTTCATGGGTACCCAAGGGCTCTATCTGAATCGCTGGACCCCAAGATTTGATCCCACCTCAGAAGTACCCAAAGATGTCCTCGTCTGGGTTCGGCTCCCGAATCTACCAATACATTGCTGGAACCCCTCCTCGCTTCAAGCAATTGAAAATGGACTAGGCCGGTACATCGATTGAGCAGACCCAAAAGACCAATACTCTTGTGCAAGGATCTGTGTGGAAGTTGATCTGGAGGTAGGTCTCCCGGAAGTGATAAAACTAAAAGTTGGGGATTGGCAGCACTTCCAAAAGCTTGATTATGAACAACTTTCGTTCAAGTGTAGAGGTTGTCATGAATACGACCACTTCCAAAGGAACTGTCCAAAGATCCCCAATATAGAGAAAGCAGGGGACGAAGGCTGGCAACAGGCTCGAAAGGGGAAAGCCAAAACGAAAGGATAAAGAAGCGAAAAGATAGTCCCAACGCAAGCCAAAAACCCAGGAACTAAAGAGAAGGAGAACAACTTCAGTATTTTGGCTAGGGAATCTGGCGAAGAGGAAGCAGATCCAAGTAAAGAGGCCCAAGAGGAAGAAGCAAGAGGAAACCAGACCCCTGAAGACAAAGGAAATCAATTACCAGCAAAAGAAGGGGAGAAAAACAAATCCCCCCAAAGGATGGAAGGAAGTCAAGACATAGAGGAAGGGGAGATCTCGACAGGAAGCGACTTAGAAGGCGCAAGCGAAGCTTGGGCCACCCCACAAAAAAAGGGAAGAGGCAGGAAAACCAAAAAAGCAGAAAGAGGCCAGTAAACTTACAAGGGCGTCCTAAAGGGTTCACAACCAACCATTAAGCAGCTGATCAACATTCGACACACTAGAAAGCAGGCCAAAGCCTCCCAAGGAGGCCACTCCTCCCCCCAAGGTAACTGATGATTCTAACCTCCTAGAATTGTAGGGGTTTTGGTAGCAAGAGGAAAGTGGAAGCACTCAAGGATATAATCAAAGCATTGAAAGAAAACATCCTACTACTCCAGAAGACCAAGATGAGTCAACAAGACTCCCTCAAAGCTCCGTTGAACGTCTGGAGAGGCAGCCAAGGAATAGCCGAAAATGCCAGAGGCGCCTCAGGAGGACTATGCACTCTGTGGAACACCTCCAAAATAGATCTGATCAGCTCTGACACATGCATGCACTGGATTCACACCAAACTCCTCCACAAAGACTCGGGTTACCTGGTAAGCCTCTTCAACATCTATGTACAGCAACATATAGAGGAAAAAAAACACTGCTGGGAATCCCTAAAAGACTTCCTGCAACAAAATGAACTTGACAATATCATTCTAGGTGGGGATTTAAATGTAACCCTGGCTCAGGAGGAAAAAATAGGTGGATCCATCGTGAGAGACCCAGCCATAGAATGGGTGGAAGACCTAGTCTCAACCTGGGACCTAATAGACATCAAGCCTGCCAAAGGACTCTACATGTGGACAAATAAAAGAATAGGCCCTGGGCACATTGCTGCCAGACTAGATAGATTCCTTGTCCAAAGTTCCTTTCTTTTACTAGGGCTCATAGCAAATGTAGAGATTCTACCCCACAGTGTCTCATACCACAAACCCATACACTTAGAAATCAAAATCGACCAAATCCGAGGACCCATCCCTTTCAGATTTAACCCGACTTGGATCCAAAATAAAGACTTTCTCCCGCTGGTTTTCAAAACTTGGACCAACACGGTGAAGGGCTCAACTTTTTATGTCTGGGAAGAGAAGCTAAGAAAACTAAAGACGGCTCTAAAAATCTGGGCAAAGGGCCAACCAAACCCAATCTCCTCGTGCATAGAAGCCCAAAAGAAACTCGAGACCCTTCAGCTGGAAATGGAAAACAAGGAGATCACGCAAGAAGGCTTGCAACAAGAGGACCGCCTTCAAAGACAATGGCACAGAGCCTGCAGAGAGGAAGAAAACTATTGGAGGCAAAAATCCAGAAGCCTATGGCTGAAAGAAGGTGATAAAAATACAAGCTACTTCCACAAGCAGGCGGAGGCAAGGAAGCACTATAAAGCAGTGACAAAAATCCGGGTTCAAAATGAAACAATTACAGATCCAGAAGGTATAAAACAAGCAGCCTTTTAAGCCTTTGCAGCACTCTATTCAGAACCGCAAGGGACAGTAAATAGACCCTCAGAGGTACCCTCTCTCCATTATTACAGGCCTCATTAAGGAAGAATTCAATTCCAAGCTGACTAAGGAAGTATCGCAGCAGGAAATAAAGGAGGCCCTGGACCAAATGAATCCAGATAAGGCCCCAGGCCCGGATGGTTTTACTGCCAGATTCTACCAGCAATGTTGGGGAATAATAAAATCGAATCTCACCAAGATGATCAGGAAATCGCAACAGAGCAGCAAACTGGGCGGGAGCACCAATTCAGCCTTCCTGGTGCTTATCCCGAAAGAGAAAGGAGCAGCCACCTTCAATCGTTTCAAGCCAATCTCCCTTTGCAATACAAGCTACAAAATTCTCACCAAAGTAATAGCCAACAAACTCAAAACAATCCTCCCTCTCATCGTCCCAGAAAACCAAGGAGGCTTCATCAAAGGTAGGCATATTGCCGACAACATCATTCTAGTTCAAGAGGCCCTACATTCAAGTGTCCGGAGGAAAGACAAAGGTATGATAATTAAAC
>ML781179.1:386641-397144 GCA_009831015.1 Picea engelmannii | reverse complement strand
ACAATCCTCCCTCTCATCGTCCCAGAAAACCAAGGAGGCTTCATCAAAGGTAGGCATATTGCCGACAACATCATTCTAGTTCAAGAGGCCCTACATTCAAGTGTCCGGAGGAAAGACAAAGGTATGATAATTAAACTAGATCTCGCTAATGCCTTTGATAGAGTTAGACATAACTTTTTATTTGAAGTAATGAGAAAGTTTGGTTTTGACTCATCTTTTATAAAGTGGATAAAAGCTTGTATTGGTTCACCATGGATAGCTCCTATGGTGAATGGGAAAGTAACAAAGTTCTTCCAAGCTACCAGAGGCTTAAGGAAAGGCTGCCCCCTTTCGCCCCTTCTCTATGATATCCAAGCTTCAGTCCTAAGCTATCAGCTGGAAAATTCCCAAGTCCAAAACAATCTCCAGGGATTGAGAATCGTGCAAGGGGTGAAAGACATAAATCATGCGCAATTTGCGGACGATACTCTGCTGTTGGGAAGTGCAAGCCCTATAATAGCAAAGAAGTTCAAAGAATAATTGGAAGCTTATGTTGTAGTCTCAGGAAGTGAAATAAGTCAGGCCAAAAGAAAAATTTATGGATGGAATATTACGCCAAAGGAAATGTTGGGAATTACAAGAGTTTTGGGGATGGAAGGGCACACCAACTGGGAGGCCTTCAAATACCTGGGAATTCCTATATTCAAATCTGTTCCAAAAGCTTCACACTGGAATCAGCTGATAGATAATTTAAAAAATAAAATTTCCTCCTGGGGGGCGAACTGGTTAAATTTAGCAGGGAAAGTTGTCTTGATTAATGCCGTGTTGACCAGCATACCCATCTATCAGAGCTCGTTACTTTTAGCCCCTGCCTCCGTCATCCAAAAAATTGAAGCACTCCAAAGACGCTTCTTGTGGGAAGGAGGGAAACAATCAAGAAGGAAACTGCATTTGATAAACTGGGAAAAAACCTCAATACCTCTCTTGGAAGGCGGCCTTAACTTCAAAAAAATCCAAGCTCAAAACCTGGCTTTGGGGGCAAATTTGTTGTGGACGATGGTCACTGGCAAACCAACTTGGAGCAAACTGGCACTTTGGAAAAAATATTTTAGGGGGCCTAGGAGGCAATGCTTGGATTTCCCATGAAGGGAATCAAAAGGTTCCCCTATTTTCACCCTCTGCAAAAATGCACTGGCCCACTTCAGCCCACATCTCACCTGGGTGCCAAGAAGCGGAAAGAAAATCAACATTTGGCAAGATTCAATCATGGGAGACCCCCCCTAGGGTTGAGACAGGATCTGCTACATCTCAAGGATTGGATGGATAGCCAAAACATAACTACTCTTTTTGACATCTCCACTTGGGGGGAGGACAAGTTTATGTCATGGCAAGGGTGGGGAGTGCTCAACAGACCACCTGATCTTGAAAGGGAATGGAGCACCCTACAGCTCTGTCTTCAAGGGAAATCCCCCCTCAAAAAGAAAGGACAGGACGAAAGAGGCTGGGGAGGGGAAGACAAGACCTATACCACAGCAGAGGGCTACCACCTCATCACTAATGTTCCCAACATCATGCCCAATCTGGCCATCTGGAGAGAAATCTGGTAGTTCAAGTCCATTCCTAAAATTGACTTATTTATCTGGACCCTTGCACACAACAGCATCCAAACAGGGGAAAATCTTCAAAGACGTGGCTAGGAAGGCCCCTACAGGTGCCCCCTCTGTCAACATGTTGAAAAAACTACAGACCACCTTCTTCTCAACTGTGAATACTCCAAAGAAGTCTAGAAGCTAGCACCAGGAACACAACACTCCATCAGCCTCCCGCCAGACACAAGAAGCCTTCTCCTCCAATGGGACTCCTATTATCCGTTCAAAACCAAAAAAAGCAGCCAGGCCTTTTCTCTGTGGAAAGTTCTCCCAAAGTTCATCCTGTGGAGCCTATGGCTGGAAAGGAACAACAGAATCTTCAGGGACAGCAAAAGGAGTCCTGCCCTAGTGATAACCAAAATTCAAGTGCTCTTTGGAGAAACTGCACCTTATTTACACCAAACAAAGAACAACCAAGTGTTGGAAGCACCAGAGGAACTCTGGCTGAACCACTTTAAAATCCAATGTCACATGGGCATATAGGCTAGCACTACAATTAAAGAGAAATGGGAAATCAGGAAAGACAAACAAGATTTAGCCAATTGGAAAACAAGGAGTAAAGTCCATATCCTAGCCTTTGACGAGGCTTCGAAAGGAAATCCGGGCCAAGCTGGAGGAGGAGGGATAATAGAAAAAGCCCTCAAAGCAACAACAATAAACTTCGCCCTGGGTCTAGGAATCGAATCCAACAATAGAGCAGAGGCCTTGGCTCTCTGGTAGGGGCTAATTCAGGCACAAAGGCACAGGATCCAGGACCTAGTTATAATTGGCGACTCCAGAGTGGTAATACAAGCATTAATTCGGCATTCTAAAACCCATAGCGCGAGTCTTAACAACTTATTGGACAAGATTCATCTCCTGCTAAGGAACTTCAAATCCTATAAGTTATACCATGTGCTAAAAGAACTAAATGGGAAAGCGGACGTAGAAGCCAACAAAGGCACACTCCTGGCACCGGGAATTATGAAGGTGAATGAAACGATTTCTAGCGTGGCACTTCCTTGAACCATGATAATCATGCTCCTAAGTCAAGATCAAAAGAAAGATGAATCAGCAGACAGGGAAATCGGGGGGATCGCTCAGGTCAAGTTGTGTCAGAACAAGTTGGGCGAAGGGGACAAGGCATAGTACAATGAGGAAGCGAGCCTTAGATAGGGCGGAGACAAGAATTCAGCTCGCCCATACCCCATGGATTCAGCGAATTGATCGGAAATCATGAGCATGGAGGAAGGAGGGAATAAACTGAATGCGCCCCCTCAAACTCATCCCATTTCATTGCAGAGATTTCTGGAGTATTCCCCAGCGAAGCACCAAGGCACAGGAAGAAGCGAAAGGCGTCCAGAGATGGCATCAGGGTCGAACAGCAAGCCCAACACTGAGGATTGACTCAAAGCGATGGACACAGCGCTGGAAAATATCAAGTAGTTGCTTCAATTCCAGCTGGATTTCCTGGAAAACTTGGATTCTGAAGCAGGAAGGCGTATGGAGAAGTTAGAAGAGGACATTACCACAACCAAAATCGGGTTTACAGAGGAGCTTGGCAAGCTGCATAGGGAACTCAAGAACCCCCAGCAGGAATTTGAGGAACGAATCGATCAGTTGGAGGCGAAAATGGCTCAACTCAACAGCGATTGGAAGCAAGATCCTGAAAACTAAAGCAGTCTTGGAGCAAGAAAGCGTGGCCTTCCCTCTTCAGCAAGTTTGGCATTTTATATAGAAGCCAACACTGTAAATAAATCTATATCTGGTTAAGTTATGATAGAATTTTAAGTTAAGAATTATAGTCTACTGCTAAAGGACTAGGAGGATACTCCAGGCAGGCAGACACGCAGACAAGCGTGGCCCTTTTGTAACCGAATCAGTGGCTAGTCCACCTTTTATTCAATATCAATATCACTATCCGTTTTTGTCAAAAAATAAAACATGGTTTGAATTTATGCCCATGGAAAAGGTTCGGCCTCTAGAAAGAAGGCATCAATATCAATGAAGGAAAAGCATGCATCTTCGGAAATGTTCCTTGGTGATCTATTGTCATAATGAATCCATTGAATTTCGTCTGTTCAGTGGTGTATGTTAGGTAGAAATATGACCAACAAGGAGTCACAATGGACAACATTGTTTTTTCCCTCAATGACACTGGAAAAGGGATGAAAGGGGAGCTCTACAAGGACCTGATTCTGGGAAAATTAATGACACACTACCTATAGAAGACTTTTTAGCCCATCTATTATTGAGACAGTTAAGGTGATGATTCGTGATCAACATTTACCTATGTTTATGTGGGCAGAGGCATCCATGATTGTAGTGTATGTTCAGAATAGAAGTCCTTGAGGAGCATAACTCCTGAGGAGGACTTCACCAGAGTGAAGCCTGAGGTTGGAACACTTCAGGATATTTGGGTGTCATGTATACATTCATATATCCAAGGAGAAAGGGACTAAGCTAGACCCTTCGGGCAGAAAGAATACATTTGTGGGGTATAATGAGTCTTCGAAGGCATACCAGATCTACATCCCTGGTCAGAGACAGATTGAGGTGAGCATAGATGTTACCTTTGAGGAGGAGGTAGCCTTCATGAGATCTAGAGGATCTCACATGGATATTGATAGTGAGAAACAAGAAGAGATGGTTCCTTCTCCCCTTCTAGTTGATGTTCCCAAAGATATTGTAGTAGGTCAGAAGAGACCTACATGGACTCGTCAGACTCTGTAGGAGGCAGAAATACATGTAGCTCCTCCTGGTACCTTCCGAGAGAGAAAGAGACCTCAATGATATCCATGCTATGCCACAACTATGAGCCACATCATTGATTCTGAGCCTTCATGTTATGAGGAGGCATCTAGAATGGAGAGATGCCATGATGGAGTATCAATCCATCATGAAGAATGATGTGTGGTATATTGTTTTGAGACCTGAAAGGAAGTCTGTAGTGACTTCCAAATGGATCTATAAGATCAAACATATAATTGATGGAAGCATCGAGAAGCACAAAGCAAGTTTTGTTTCTAGAGGATTCTCTCAGGTGGAGGGAATAGATTATGAGGAGACATTTTCTCCTGTTGCCCGATACACTTCTATTCGAATGATTATTGCCCTCGCAGCATCCATGGGTTGGAAACTACATCAGATGGATGTGAAGACAACTTTTCTCAACAGAGAGATTGAGAAAGAAGTATACTTCGAGCAGCCAGATGTTTTCGGGATACATGAGAAGCAGTCTCATGTGTGCAGGTTGAAAATGGCCTTGTATGGAATCAAGCAACCACCTCGAGCTTGGTATACAAGGATTGATGGAAACCTGATGATTTTTGGGCTTCAACAAAAGTGTTGTTGATCCCAACCTATACTACAAAATTGTTAATGGTGAGGCCTTGATTTTGGTCCTCTACGTTGATGATTTATTCCTCACAGGTACATAGATCTTTATTATTGAAATGCAAGTATGTGTTGGCCTCTGAGTTTGAGATGAAGGACCTTGGTATGATTCACTACTTCTTAGGACTAGCGGTGTGGCAGAGAACTGATGAGATCTTCCTGAGTCAAGGGAAGTACACAACTGAGATATTCAAGAAGTTTGAGATATTGAACTTGAAGCCCGTGACTACACCGATGATGACGAATCTGAAGAAACTAAGTGTGTCTTCTTCCGATTATGAGGAAATTGATCCGACTCTGTATAGAAAGATGGTTGGATAATTGATGTATCTGGTTAACACCAGACCAAATAATTTCCTATGCAGTGAGTTTACTTAGCCAGTTTATAAGTCAGTTGAGATAGACACACTAGATTGTTGTGAAACATGTTTTGAGATACTTGCGAGGCACAGTTCGACATGGTCTGAGATATACTTCCAATATTGATATGATATGGGAGGAATATATTGACTCTGATTGGGCAGGGAGCGCAGTGGACAGAAAGAACACCTTCAAGTGTTGCTTCACTTTGGGATCTTCCATGGTTTCCTAGTGTAGCAGAAAATGAACTTATATGGCTTTGAGCACAACAAAAGCAGAGTACATTGCATTAAGTATGACAGTCTGTGAAGCAGTGTGGCTTCACGAGCTCCGTGTCGATTTATTCGAACATGTGCTGGATTCCACCATTATTCATTATGGTAACTAAAGTTGTGTGAAGTTCTCTGATAATCTAGAGTTTCATGACAAATCGAACCACATTGATATCAAGTACCATTACATCCGAGACATGGTGCAAAGGAAGGAAGTATTTGTGCAGTACCTTCCTACATATGAGCAGGTTGTTGATGTTCTTACCAAACCAAGATGAAGTTCAAGTACTTTCGTGACAAACTTGGCATGGCAGAGAAAGTCTCCCTCACTGAGAGGGAGTATTTATGTTTGCATCTTCCTGAGACATTCTCCAGATCATATTCCTTTGTGGCTGAGTTGATTTGATCTGTGATGACACTTATCTGAGAAGGGATAAGTGTGGTTGGGCTTATAACCCAACGTCCCATGTGGAGAGCACATGAGGACATGTCAAGGGATTTGACCCTTGATGCCATACACTATGGGAGTTGACCCTAGTGTTTCTAGAGGGTGTAGCCTCTAGAAGTCCACATGGAGTGCCATGTGTGACAATCTTACTCCAGATCGTACTCCTATGTGAATTGAGTTGAGTTGATTTGTGAGGACACTTATCTGAGGAGGGATAAGTGGAACACTTATTCGAGAAGGAATAAGTGCAGTTGCGCTTATAACCCAACGTCCCATGTGGAGAGCACATGAGGACATGTCAAGGGAGTTGACCCTTGACGTCATACACTATGGGAGTTTACCCTAGTGTTTCTAGAGGGTGTAGCCTCTAGAAGTCCACATGGAGTGCCATGTCTGACAAACTTTCTCCAGATCATACTCCTCTGTGAATTGAGTTGAGTTGATTTGTGAGGACACTTATCTGAGAAGGGATAAGTTGAACACTTATTCGAGAAGGAATAAGTGCATTTGGGATTATAGCCCATCATCCCATGTGGATATCACATGAGGACATGTCAAGGGAGTTGACCTTTGATGTCTCACACTATGGGGAGTTGACCCTAAGTGTTCCTAGAGGGAGTAGCCTCTAGAAGTCCACATGGGAGTGCCATGTGTGACAAATCTTTTGTTACTATGGTGGTTTTGTACCACTGGCGGAGATTGTGTGTCTCTGGAAAGTAGTTGTGTACTACTATGGAAAGATACCTCCCTAGCTAAGAGGGAGTGTTGATGTTTTAGCATCGGGCATAACTTCCCCTAGATTGGGCTGCAGACCAAAGGAGATAGGATACATTTATCACAAAGGTGCACTTGTGGTAAATGGGCCCATACGTAGTCCTTCCTTGATCATGACAAGGAATAATATGGACTCAAGGTGCTTGAAGTGCCTTCCACGTGTCAGTTAGCATCAAGACGACATTCACTCATAGGTATGTGTCTGTGGTGAAAGATCTTGGTATAGTCTTTGTCCTAGTCATGGCAATTTGACAAGGAATGATAAAGACTCAAGATGCCATATGATATTACATGCGGACCCAAAGTGAGCCTAATCTTAGAGAGAGTTAATTGGCTCAGAGGGAGAGCCGCAGAAGGAGTTTCTCCTCGGTTCAGGTGGGAGAGAGATGTCTCCCAAGACTGACAGACAAGTGTCATGAGTCTAGGGTGAAGTTTGTATACTTCAAAGACAAGAGTGGCATGTTGCAAAATGTCTCCCTCGTTGAGAGGGAGTGTTGATGTTTAAACAACATCGGGAAGACATTCTCTAAAGATAATAATTAATAATACAATTATTATTGATTATTAAATATAGTATATTATAAGTAAATGATAATCATAAATAGTTATTGATTATTCAAGGGACGTATCCGTTCATGGATGGTCACCTTATGTTCCCTATATATGGAACACTCATTATTGTAATAATATATCGAATATCTTTCATATCTCATATGAATAAAAACCAAAAACTTGTACCTTGAAGGGTGTCTCACCTCCGAAATGGTTGTTTGTCAAAGATGCCTCGGTTGTTTCTATCAGTAGTATTCGAAGGATCTTAGCGAAGTTTTCCATCATCTTGTTCCTCTATCGCATGAGGGATTCCTCGAGCAATGTCTTTAAAGGATCTCATGCTCTGTCATCTATCTCTTCTTCCACCATGGGAGGTCGCTTGGGCTAGCGAGAGAGGTTGTCCTCAAGCGAAACTAGCTCGAGACGCAAATATCTATACCCTGACCTTGTCGAGGACATTCTCTGAGAAATGAACAGGAGCAGACTACTCTGATACCACTGATCAAAATTATGTTGAGAACAAAACGAGACAAAAACAAAAATATAGAAGAGAACAAAAAAATACAGTGAAACCCAACTTCTATTAATGGATAAAGAGAGAAAAACATTGTATAACACAAATTGGTAGAATGGGGTACCTTATCTCTGAAAAGAAAGAGATGTTGGCTACACTTCATTCGCAACAAACTTTGCATCACACTCCATTTCCTGCAAAGGGCCTCCTTCACCTCAATTATATATGAGAGAGTGAGAGGAGAACAATTCCCATGATGTATGTGGGATAAATTAATCTAAGTTTATAAAATGCCATAGGCATGTACAACACTAGGAATTTCTGAGCGATCACCCATCCCAGTACTATTCTAGCCCGAGCGCACTTAATTATGAAGTTATAATGGGATCCATTGCATTAATGCTATGTTGTAGGAATGTACATAAGATCATTACATGGTGTTTGTAATTAACAAATGAAGATGGTATTACATTCCATTCCCCATCAAAAGGGTGAATATCACGATTTATCAAAACCATAGGCTCGAAATGTTGATTTAGTGGAAAAGGTGGTTGCCCACTGAGATCCACCTGGATCAATATGTTAGAAAAAATTGGCCATCGACCTGAATTGTTTTTCCTTCTTAAAAAATTTATGTATTTGTCAATAATCATGTTCTTTTCAAGGAGACTAGGTACTCTATCCCATATTGGATGTGTTATCGCACAATCTATAGTTTGGGAAAAGCTCTACCAATCCACGGATGTAGGACAACTATGTGAGTACCTACCCATTATCAACTTAGATAGATACTCCCCTCACTTTAATGATGATAGATCACCACAAGGGGGGAATCTCTGTGACCCTAGGGGGATTGAGATGAAAAGTGATATGATGATGAGTGAAACCTTTATAGGTCAATATTGGAGATGAAGAATGGCTTGGGAAAAGAGTCTTTTGAAGGAGGATATGGCTGCCAAGTGTTTTTTACCGCAAAACAATATTAGCCCTGCCTAGAACAAGACAAATGATCATAAACCAAGCCTTTTATCAAAGGGGATCAAGCAAGGGTCTTTGTTGTCCCAAATCACAGTAGTATGGAAATACACAAATCAACAAACAAATATTTTACTAGATGAAAAATTAACCATCCAAAACATCAAATAATTATTGGGTAATCAATCCTTAATCATGTAGATAATATCTCAATACTTAAACACGAGTTTTGATGGGAAAATAAGGCTGCAAAAAGATGTTATCAACAATATACTAATTTGTTTTGTTTCTTAATATACATATGTTTGTCTAGTTGATGATGCTCTTGCTAGCCATGTGCAACCTCCTCATGTGCCTCTACCAACATCTAGCACTCAACACACTTCCTCCACAAAGTTTCATATCCTCCAATGACATGTTACCCCCTTGTACCATGGTCATTATTGTTTATTATGTATTATTCATATTATAGCCATTATGATTGCTTAGACACTAATCATCATAACACCTTATGAACATTAATACATTGTGACTCATGAATAGAGAAACCGCCTTAAACAATAAGACCCATAACTATTATGACCCTATAAACATTATACCTCCTAACTATTATGATCTCTGATATAATTACCCCTAACCACTATGACACTAGTATACCCCGTGATCCTTATGATCCTTTACATAATCACCACTAAACACACTATGACCCTAAACACACTAACCCCCAAATATAGTAACCCCTTGAAAAAATCACCTCGTCAATCACTTTGATCTCAATGACACTAACCCCTAATACACCATGACCATGACACTAACCACCAAATATAATAACACCCTAATATGCTTTGACCCTAAACACACTAACCTCTTGATACACTTTGACCCATAACCTCTATGACCCCTCATGAAATCAACACCTAACACATTATGACCTTGAACTAAAACATGTGTTGTTTATGACTAGCCTTCCAATCAACTAATGGGGATCAATTAGTATGCTCATACAAAAATTCTCATCAACATAATGGTGACTCCATATGGGAGGAGCTTCCTTTGTTTTTCAATGTTCTCTTAGGATTGGATCAATGGATTTCTTTTCTTTGGTTTTTTCTTTGTAGCCTTTGTCCATCTTAGATCCATGTTATTACATTGTTGCAAACACATTCCCTATCTTTATTTTTATAATTTTGATGGGGTTTTTTTTTATCTATGTAATTGTTTCTAACTTCCAGATGCCTTGGGCATAACTTTGTGAGAAGAATCCTGCATGCATCACCACTTGGATATAAATGTCTTGAGAAAACCCATGCCCAACCTAGTTTTTGGAATTTCATTGTTTTATTTTGTAGATTTGAATCTTCCTTCATTTATTATATGTTGTCTTTATATGAATAGCTAGGGAAGTCTCCCCAAGGAGGACACACCCCTCAACTTCTACATAGTGATTCCTAGCTCATCAAGCCTTTACTTAGCAACACCTAGCTTCAAGGAAAACATTTCATCATTCCCAACAATTAGTTAAGCATTTACTTGATATGTGAGCATGTAGTTGCACCTTTTCAAACTTTAAGCTATGTGCATTAGTATTTAATTGTTTTTATCTCG
>ML781179.1:355573-369583 GCA_009831015.1 Picea engelmannii | reverse complement strand
CAATTACCGACATGATTAATCCACAATGGGGATTAATCCAATAATAATAATAATAATAATGACATGATTAATCCGCAATGGGGATTTAATCCAATAACAAAATAATAATAAGAATGCTCTTCGCAGTTACATTATTTCAACACAACACAAACAGATCTCGACTACTTCTATAGTCATACAACCATCTCATTATGGTGTCAAAACATTTACTTCCATCAACACAATAGTTTCTCGTCCCAGAGAAAAACATAATGCACAACAAGAAAAGAGTTAGGGCTCTCCCTTTTCCAACTCCTTCTACACGGTCGAGGACCTTCAGTCCAGCTGAGTTATTTCTAAACCCTTACTACCCTTGCTTGATGTGGCTTCAACCAAGCCTATTCATTTAATCATACTCAGGGGGTTTATTTTCCTTTTTACTAGCTGTAAGGGTTTCCACAACTGCTCTTTTAATCCTACGGCTCTGTTACACAATTCTGGGTTCTTAGGGTGAGAAAATTGTTCCTTCTTTTCTCCCCCTTTACTTATGCAATCTACTTCTTATTGTGATCTTTCTGCTCTTTTCTTGAGCAACCTCAATTTGGCCCATACTCTTGGGATACATCAGCATGCTTTAATAACAAATCCTTTTGTCCATAATGAATCATGAACATGTGTGACTTGCACGTTACCATTCAGTTTTCAGAATGGTCAAGATTCATTATTAGTCTTCTATTCGTTACATGATGTTTTTCAAAATGTGATCTAGGATTCTTATCTCTCTCTCTCTCTCTCTCTCTCTCTCTATATATATATATATATATATATATATATATATATATATATCTCTCTCTCTCTATATATATATATATATATATATATATATACAAGCTTGTAGCTCACTGCTTAATTCTCATCAGTCAATAAGGTTGTGACTTTATTCCCCTGACAGAGTTCTTCACATAGTTCCTTCACATGGAACTTATTTAGCATGCAAATTCATTATTGCATATCCTTCACTATCTGTGATAGCCTCAACCTTGAGTTGGCTTTAGCTGGATACCAAATATTTCATAAGGAATATAAACATGCATCTTTGTCATGCGTCCAAATTATGTATCCACACATATTCTGGTTTTGTTAACTTACATTCATGATGTGCTTAACCATATGCATAATCATAATCCTGTGTGTAGTTGCCATAGGTATATTTCACAACCTACATACATCTCTACTTTAAAATTAGTCAACTCATGATTGTTCAAAATCATTCTCATGTGATCCTCAAGGCATAATTATTTTCTTGTTTATCCTGACAACATATCATCCTTGCTCATTTACTCTTTCATTTATTTATATTGGCCTTTTCGGGGGAAATGGAGTATATTCCCTCAAGCTATCACTCAAACAAAAATTCTATGACTCTTCAAAGCATAGTCAACCATGCAACCATCGTATTCATTCAATTTTGGCAAGTGTAATGCTTGTCTCTCATTTCACTCATTTAGGCAGTCACCTCGCGCCTTTAGTGTACCTACACTCTTACATCATACATGTGCATCACTTTCACATTTAATATCATTCATACCTAACTGGTATTACTATCAAGATTCGTATCAAGAAGATTCATAATGCATTAAACCCATGCACTCAAGCATAAACACACACAATCCAAACGTTCATCATGCAAGCTCATTGCTTGCACCTTTTTCCATGTCTTTCACACACATGGACATATCCGACTTCTATATCCTCCTCCCAAGGATCTTCAAATCATTCTTATGATAAGTCTCATAGGAACACTCAACACTGAGCTTCCCTCTCAGTTGAGAGCTTGCAGTCATATTATTCTCGTAAGTATGTATAGACATATTTGTGTATATGCAAGTGCATATCTTGCACCTCTTTATTCACCTTGATAATTTAGTTTTATCATTAGTGTTCTTTAGTTAAATATTATGGTCACTTACATGACTAATCTCACAGTCATAACTTATACTGATGTTGCCCTCTCTTCATGATAATAACCAAAAAGGTTACTTTTCTCTCATCTGTATGATAACAACTAGCAAGAAAACACACTTGACTTAATTTCCATAGATCATTACCCAACTTATAAATACAATATGGGCAATTAAAACCATGCCCAAGGTAACAAGGCAACCAATCTAGCTTCCAACTATATCTATATGGCTACCATCCACCACTGGATGTCAATCTGACCCATTGGGCTTCTAGAAGTGCCCCAACACTTCCTTTACCACATTCAGGATCAACATTTAATCAACCATTTTACCTTAATTATAATAATTTTTTAATGTCTAATAACATTTGGACTATTCCCTTAAAGCCCAAATGCAATTTTGAGTTATGTTACTTACTAAGTGTCCTAGTTCAGAAATCTAGAGTATCTTTAGGTCAAGATCAGTCTTAACCATTACACCTAGAATTCGTCCTTCTATTCAACAACAGTTAGGGACAGAGGCCACTCTCCCCCTCCCACAAGGATTCCGGTAGATTAGTTTCCTATCCACCAAGCAAGGGAGGCTATTGTGATTTTCTCACTCAATCACTATATATTTCTATAGCTTCATTTATCAGCTTGATTAGAAAAAAAACCCTACCCAAGAATTCCTATACACAAAAGAAAAATTCATTTTTCAGTTCCCTTCGAAACCCGAGAGCTGCACATGCTCTCCCTTTTCAAAGAATGGTCACCAGATTCATTCCTCTTATCGTGAGGGATTATACACATATACAAGGTTTAACCCTTCATTCAAGCAGTAATTATTACTGATGTGGATATTTTCCATCCGTTCACATCCAAGTCTTGTTATTAGTGCCCATCAACATAATCCCACTCCTGTAGGATCAACTATCATTTCCCAAAGAAATGATAGGATTCCTTTGCCACAGACTAGCATGATTCAATCTCGTTGGGTAAAATACCAACTGTATTTTAATCTACATCCTTCTACTCAATGAATTTATGCATAAAATTTATGTTTGGGAGTAATATTCTCCACAGGCTTATCTTATCCTTGGCAACCAAATCTTATGACTGTACAACAACACGTACAATTGCATAGTGAAGTCAACTTTTTTATTTGGAAACACCAAAACATCTATAAATAACAACGGGTTTCATTCCTCTCTTTGGTAGAGGTTTGACTAAACCTTTTAGGAATGCGGTAAGATAAGGTGTTTCCCCTTAAATTCCTCCAAAAATATTTTCATACGACTCATGCATGAGCCCAAGTAGGCCAATTTTTGTTTTCATGCTCTGATACCAATTTGTAACACACCCGACCCCAAAATGCTATTTTAAGGGGTGAAGCATCATAATTTTGTTTTCTTTAACTCTCTCAAATCCTAATTCCGAGATTTCTATCACATCCTTCTCATCCAGAACTCTCCAAATGCGGATTCCCTCTTCCTCCTGGGACTGCGCGACCTCCCGGTTTAGGATTGTTTAATCACTTGAGTCGAATCGACTCTTCGGGCCCTTGCTAGAACCCAAATCAATCTTCACAAATCCCCCTTTCTCCAAAGTGCAGGTTCTGCCAAACCTGCGGGCTCTTTCCTGGCCCCTTTGAAGAATTTGAACAACAGGCGCTAGCTTTCCATGCTAGGCCCCTTCCTTCATATGACCTTGGGCTGTGACCCAACGCCTATTCAAAGGGCACTTTGAAACTTTGGGCTTCAGGCATTTTCACTTCACCACTCGCCAATTCTCCTGAACTTCGAACTAGCGAAGTTACAAAATGACGTGAGAGGGATCAACGGTCCCTTCTCCCTTTCCAGATCAATGACCCACCAAAACTTCGAGCCTAGGTGCTTTGGCGAGTTCCGAACCGCTTCTCCACAAAACCTCCAGAGTGACAAATCTTCGAAGTTCACAATCCGACGCCACGTGTACTTAGAGAATTGACGAATTTGATCCACTTCGGGACTCTGGGCTTCGACAATTCTTGAGTCTTCACACATGCAAACCTCCATAGTGAAATCCTTCCGGAGTGTTAGATCTTCTTACACGCGTCCCAACGTGGCTTCATCTTGTTCGTACCATCTCTAGATTCCTACCTCCCACAGGGAAGGTCCATCCATCAACCAGTCCAATGACTGGCTTAACCCTTGTCTAATACACAGGCTAGCGGGGAATTCAACACTTCGACACTTCGGTGTTGAATGCCTCTTTACCATCTACGCACAAGATCTCCTGAAGTCCTGAACTCCCAAAGTCCCGTGAGCTTGCCACGTGGTTTTAGCCTTCAGACCTTTTGGTCTCTCTTCATACTACACCCCAAATCCTATGGATTCCGAAGTCCCGGACTCTCGGAGTTCCAGTCATTTTACCAACCACTTTGGCTAGGCAGGCTCGTACCAGGGATTGACACGTGTAAGGGTCAAAGGTGACACGTGTCACGTTTCAATGGGCTTACAGGGTATGTGATACACATGAATCTGAGTGACATCTGGCACATCAAACTTGGGTCCACGTCACCCTGGGTGACATCACTATTGGCATGTTTTACAGGCAGCGTATGCTTGTCATTGATGGAAAGTATAGCAACAATGATGGCTTAAGTACGACAACGATGATCAACAGTGCAGTGATAATCGGGGAAGAGAAACAACAATGATCGTTGGATCAACAATTCAGAATTCCTGATGGCTGTCAGATCTCAATGTAGACAAGAAGAGCACGTTGAAGAGGAGGATAGATCTCAGGCATTAAATCCAAGCGCGGGATCCGATCATCATCGGATCAAGGAGAACCTGCATGTTCTTTAAAGTGCAAGGAGTAGCGGGCTCACAAAATCCCAAAAGAAGGAGGACCATCCATCATCAGGCAGGACACATGGGGAAAGATCATCAGTTCGTTGACTGGAGAGTTAAAGGAACGGGGTTCCCTAACCTCTCAAAATCGCGATATGTGGAATCACGACTTAATCTGAGCCGTCAGATCAAGGTTTGATCTGGACCGTTGATCCTAGTCCATTTTGGAGTTTCGCAGATCGAGAGTTGGAGATGTCAAAGAATAATAACCACAAGAATCCTGAAATCGTGATATGCGGAATCACGACGTAATCTGAGCCGTCAGATCAAGGTTTGATATGGACCGTTGATCCTAGTCCATTTCATAGTTTCGCGGATCGAGAGTTGGAGATGTCAAAGAATAATAACCACAAGAATCCTGAAATTGCGATATGCGGAATCGCGACGTAATCTGAGCCGTCAGATCAAGGTTTTATTTGGACCGTTGATCCCAGTCCATTTCGGAGTTTCGCGAATCAAGAGTTGGAGATGTCAAAGAATAATAACCACAGGAATCCCGAAATCGCGATATGCAAAATCGTGACTTAATCGCAGCCGTCAAATCAAGATGTGATCTGGATCGTTGATCCAACCCCATTTCAGAGTTTCGTGGATCGGGACTTGGTAGTGACAAGAACAATGAACATCAAGAATGTCGAAATCGCGAAATGATCTGAGCCGTCAGATCAAGTGTTGATTGGGACCGTTGATCCCACACCATTTCAGGGTTTCGGGGATCGCGACTTGGAGAGTCAAAAGTGCCTTATGCATAAGGATGTGGTCACAACCCTTGGTCACATTAGTGAGAGATGGAGGAAAGAGCTAAAGCAACCAAGCTCCTTTTCGGGGATCGCGATTGGGGATGTCGAGACACATGGTCACACGAATGTCGAATTGCCGAATGCCAAAATGCCGAAATGAATGCAAGATCCCATGGAATCAATCCAATGGTGCAGGTGAATTTGAACAAGATCAGAGGGCATTTGTAGCATGACACAGTGTAACTGCCAGAAACCACTGATGGTTTCAGCCAGAGGACTCGAAGACACTTGGGGATGATTGACAGAGAAGGTGAAGAGCCTCTGGGAATCTTCAAGAGGGATGAAGATGTACGTGGAGGTGATTGACAGCTGGATGAGCATTGAGGCCTGTAACTGGAACAGAGAAGGTGAGATCGACTGTCACAGAGAAGACGAAGAGTCTCAAACTGCCAGAGAGGCTGAGGAATCTCAGTACAACATACAGTGATGTTGAACGAGTGAAAAACGACCAGAGAAGTTGAAGAGTCACGATGATGATCAGACAGAGCACTCAAGTTGTGGAGGAATTTGGCGCGGAGTGAGCATGCAGAGGCATGACAAATATTGCATGCACAAAGACAACAGAGACTAGAAGAATGCTAAACAAAGAAGAGATAAGGATTGTCGCTGTGTAGGAGAATTGAGGTGTGTACCAAGAGGGAGAACGCAGGAGCGGAAATACACAGTCAAGGAATGGTGCATTGAAGGGATATGGTGCATAGAGCATAAAAGGCCGAAGAACAGAAAGGGATAGAGGTGTGCAGAAGACACTGATGTAGACAGGGCAGAGTAGTGTAATAGAACAACAACAGGGCTGGTAAGCCATTGAATAATTTTATATCGCTGTAATAAGTTTTAGTAACAAAGAATTTATAATTCAAGGTGGTTGGGAGGTGCTAGGGATGACTGGTGTCCTCAAAGGTTCAAGTGGGTGCTTGAAAACAAGGAGTTGGTGCTTCCTTCTAGTTGGTACTAGAGAACACAAGGAGTTGGTGCTTCCTTCTAGTTGGTACTAGAGAAACCAGGGAGTTGGTGCTTCCTTCTAGTTGGTACTAAAGAAACCAGGGAGTTGGTGCTTCCTTCTAGTTGGTGCTAGAGAAACTAGGGGGTTGGTGCTTCCTTCTAGTGGGTGCTAGAGAAAATAGAGAGTTGGTGCTCTCAACAAGTTGTAGCTTGCAAAAACAGAGGTTGTAGCCTCACAATGAGTTGGTGCTCATATGTATGATAATGTAAAGAATGTAGATAATACTTATCATATAAAGAAAAAGAGGTTTTTACCCTGTATGGGTTTCCTCGGGAATTATCTATCTCTGTCTTCTCATATATGTGACTGGTGCTTAATGTGCCTTTGTTTATTTCCCATTATTGTGATCATCATTGAGTGCCCTGTAAAGATTTTTAAAAGAAGCATAATTGTTTAAGCACGGTAACAACTGATTCACCCCCCCCTCTCAGTTGTCCAACAATCACTGCACTACGTCACTTCGGACTGATTGTCCTTCATGCCTTTCGATCACGGCCAAGGTTGGTCCATGTACCCCTTGGATCAACGGACTCTACTACTTCGTAACTTCGACATTCGGGGGTTTCATGCTATAGACTTCTCCTTTCTCCCGAAGTAGTCAATGCCAAATTAATCATGGGGTAGATCCAACAATCAGGGAGGGATCCAACATGCCCTCAAATCAATGGTTCCCATCACTTCGTTGTTTCAGCCTTAAGAGATTTTGACGTTACAACGCCCCTGTCCTATTGAAGCAGAACGTCGAGATGAATTAGTTGTAGATCCGACGACTAGGAGAGAACTCGAAGGGTCCTCAGATCAACGGTCATGGTCACTTTGTGGCTTTGGCCTTCGAGGGATTTGGCTTCACTGCCACTCCATTTTCCCGAGGAGGACTCCGCTGAAGTACCATGTGCGGGTCCCTTCTCCTGAATGATCGGACGGTAGGCGGGGCTCCTAACGATTTTCCCCAAATTTACTGCTCTCCTTCACTTCGTAACTTCGAGGTTCAGCGAGTTTGATCCTATAACATCTCCATTGTCCCAAAGTGGAACTTCACCGAAGTACCATACACAAAACCTTCCACTAGACGATTGGACGGTCGAGAAGGGGCCCCAACGGACTCCCCAGATAAACGACTCACAACCTTTCACGACTCCGACATTCGAGTATTTTTTATAGTTATGAAGTTTGACATCCCAAGGATTCGAGCTCCCAAAGCTCCGAAGCCATCAAGAGTTAGATCCTTTTGGACTTAGCGTAGGGTTCCTAGACCTTGGTCATATGGTACCTCCAAAGATTCTCGTGGATACATGCTTGAGTCTTGCCCGGGAATTTGTCAAGGCTGTGGGCATGAGCCCTTGGTCACATATGTGAAAGTTATGAAGGAGGCACCCTCCTTCCACAAAGTTCGAACTCAATATTCCCGCGAAGGAGAAATTTGAGGGATCAATAAGGCTTAAGCATTCCAGTTAACCCCATCTCAAAATATTCAGTCAGATGGACCACCAGAGTCACAAAGATCAAACATCCAAACAATATACCACCAATCAAACACAATATTTTACACAAGGACGATAAACACCATAATCATCCATTTTATGCAAGGCACAAGGTATCACATTTACAGATAATCAAATCATGCATTTCAATTCTAGGATACAGGTCATAAAAATACTTATCTATTACAGTCGATCACCAAACAAATGACTCTGGGTGTTCGCCTCTCCACCCAACCATAGGCTCAGAGGCATTCGTTGTTAGCACTCTGGATACACCTGTTCCAGGCCATGATATCACCAGGGAACTCTCGCAGTTTCTCAGGGATTCTTTCTTTGTTTCAGCTTCTGCTCGGGTTCTTTTCTCTGTAAAATCTCAGAGATTTTCCTCTATGTTACGGCCTCAATGAGGTTTATCAGATGCTTCCTTACCATCAAGCTCGTGACCTTCTGCTCATTCTCAGTTGTGGAGCTTCCCACATTCTCCACTCTTTTCTTTATTCTCTTGCGTGCCTTGCATGCACCTCCCTCCTATCCTATTCCTTATGTCAGAAGGAAAACTCAGGCTAGTCTAGGTCTGCAGGACCCTATGGTACTTCGAGCTGACATTCTTTAGCTAGACCATGATTCCATTCATGGGGTTGGTTGATGGTTCAACCATCGGTCCTTTATTCATTAACTAATTCCTCCTTGGAAAGTTTTGGGGTCATTTGATATAATGAACCATCTCTTATATTTTTTATATTCTCTCCTCTAGTGATATCATGGCCAGTACTTCGAGGCTTCACCCCCCACAGTCAGTTATTGGAAATCTAAACAATAATACATTTACATTGTTCCCATGCCATAGCATGGTGATTATGATTAATTACAAGCTGGGGGGAAACATGGGTGTTACATAAATCAACTGATCTTTGGAGTTGGGATAAGAAGAAACTCCTCTTTGATACTCTTGTTACACATGTTAATCTTTATAGATGTGAAGTCTGGGGCTGTAGTATCTCTCGTGAATCCTGGAGAAAGATAGAGCAAATACAAAGGAATTTTATAACCTATAATCTCAAAATTAAAGGAAATACGCCATATCCCATCCTCCTCTTAGAAACAAGCCTCTTCCCCATTGAGAGCATGGCTATGACTAGATACATAATGTATAAGAACAAGTTAAACAACATGGAAGACAAGAGGCTTCCTAAAATTGCTTCAAAATCGAGTCATAACCACCATCGACTCAAGCGAAGATGGCATAAAGATGCTCGGTCTTGGCTAAACTATTGGGGAATCATGGAAGACACCATTTTGCATAATAAAGATACTATTAAAAAAAACGTCATATCAAAATTTAAGGAGAAAATGTGGTGTGATAAAGAGTTAGAGGAAAAAAGAAAATTAAGGTATTATAAAGTGTAATCAACCCTAATTTAGAAGATCAAAATTATCTATCTGTTTTGCCAAGTGTAAAGAAAAAAATAAGCATTGCTAAGATAAGAACAAATTCTCACGAGCTCCATAGTGAAACTAGGGGTTGGTCAATTCCTAAAACGCCATGGGATGAAAGAGTGTGTCACCTTTGTGACACTAAGAAGGTTGAAGATGAAAAACACTTTCTCTTAGATTGTCCAGCCTCTACCCATATTAGATCTCATTTTCAAAATATTTGTCACACTACCAACCTTCCTAACCTCTTAACTCAACAAAAGTATGGTGATCTTGGAAAACTTCTCTTAATGTTTTCGAGCACAGAAACAAAATTCTAAAGAATCAGAAGTAATCACTTACCCTCTTAAGGTCCGATAAACCAAATCGGTATTAGTGGATGATGATGATGATGATGATGATGATGATGATCATCATCATCATCACTTTCAAAATTGAGTATACTTTTTAATAAAAACAAAAGTTAACAAATTTTATAGTTATAATTTTTTTTTAAGATGTCTCCATAACGTATTATGACTTTAATGTTTACACATATTTGTTAATAAAATATGTAAATGGATATTTGGTCAAAGTTTATTATTACATTATTATTATTATTACTATTTTAATTTAGTATGTATAGAGTAAGTTTTTTTATTAAAAGAAATTCAATAAAATATTGATTGATTGTTTGGTTTAAAATATAGTAGTTAATTAATTGTTAAATAAATATGTTTTTTTATATAATTTTTTTATAAAATGTATTATAAAAATTTTAAATTTATATATTATAATAAGCAATAAATAATCTGTTAATACTGATAAGATTAAGGTCATGATTATTAAATCTAATAAGTTCTCTTATGATACGTTTGTATATGACAACAACAATTTGGAGGAATTGACTTCATACAAATATCTTGGAATTGATATATTCACCACAAGCTCAATTGGAATTATAGCATTGAGAAAAAGATTATTGGGGGATGAAAAGCTTATTATGGGTTTGAAAACAATTGTAAATCAATTGATCTTTGGAGTTGGGATAAGAATAAACTCCTCTTTGAGACTCTTGTTACATCTGTTATTCTTTATGGATGTGAAGTATGGGGCTGTAGTATCTCTTGTGAATCATGGAGAAAGATAGAGCAAATACAAAAGAATTTTATAACCTATAATCTCAAAATTAAAGGAAATATGCCCTATCCCATCCTCCTCTTAGAAACAAGCCTCTCCCCCATTGAGAGCATGGCTATGACTAGATACCTAATGTGTAAGAACAAGTTAAACAACATGGAAGACAAGAGGCTTCCTAAAATTGCTTCAAAATCAAGTCATAACCACCATCGACTCAAGCAAGGATGACATAAAGATGCCCGGTCTTGGCTAAACTATTGGGGAATCATGGAAGACACCATTTTGCAGAATAAAGATACTATTAAAAAAACGTCCTATCTGTTTTGCCAAGTGTAAAGAAAAAAATAAGCATTGCTAAGATAAGAACAAATTCTCACGAGCTCCATAGTGAAATTGGGCGTTAGTCAATTCCTAAAACGCCATGGGATGAAAGAGTGTGTCACCTTTGTGACACTAAGAAGGTTGAAGATGAAAAGCACTTTCTCTTAGATTGCCCAACCTATAGCCATCTTAGATCTCATTTTCAAAATATTTGTCACACTACCAACCTTCCTAACCTCTTAACTCAACAAAAGTATGGTGATCTTGGAAAGCTTCTCTTAATGATTTTCGAGCACATAAACAAAATTCTAAAAAATCGCAAGTAATCACTTACCCTCTTAAGGTTCGATAGACCACTTTGGTCTTAGTGGATGTTAATCATCATCATCATCACTAAGTGTTACATTCCCCTCCTATCTTTCCACACCCCATATTTCTCCGTATTTACACTTTTCTTATTTTCTCATTTCTTTTTCTATGTTTTATTCCCCTCCTCCCTCCTTTGGCATGTTTAGATATGTGGCAATAAGTGGACCTATCACATGTGGACACGCGATAGTGAAGTGGACCTATCCCCAGGTGACACTTGGATGGTATGAGTTGGACACAGATGAATAGGCAGTGACTTGGCATGATGACTGAGAGATGAGGTGGCAACCAAAAGTTACACTATGCACAAGCTACAAAGGGTTTCATGGCTCTCTCTACTTCACACATAAATAATATGGGATGCCATTTTTCTTATCAACATGATATAATAGACTTCCCACAATGCATGTGGGATAAATATGGCGGATTAATAAATCGAGGGCCAAGAATTCATCTGAAGAATAAATCAATTGTTGTTGAGTGCCTATCTTCCGAATGCCATAAATTTCAATCTTGATGTCCAAATTGAGCAAACAAAAGCTTGTTGGAAAACTAGAGACATGAAGAATAACCTGGAAATGGTTTGCATGGTTGTAATGATAGATATCATGCCTTAAAAATTAAAATACAATCGTGACTATTTCTGGCTTGACAACTAATTATTTTTGGAAAATGGTTTATTAAAAGAAATTTATGAACTTCTAAAAGTAGGTCCTAGTTGGTGGCTTTGATATCTAAGTTCATATTTACAAAGGGACAAATAAAATCCTAACCCTAACCCTAGTCCTAAGGAAACTTGAAGGAGATGAAGAGAATATTATAAAAGAAGAGAAGAAGCATATTCAAGGGTAAGGAGTCAAGAGTTTCTGCAACGACGGTTTCTTGCTGGAAGCAAGTTTTTCCATTCCAAGATTGTGTGAATTAGCCTCCCTAATTTCCCTCCTCATTTTTTCTTTCTACTTGATTCTTTCCATTAGTTTTTCCATGTATGTTTGACAACAAGAAGATTTGGGTCTGATCAACTTTCTCTAAATTCCTCTGGTCATTTTTTATAATATTCCAAGTTCAGAGGAGCAAAATCATTGCTTGTAAAAAAAATAAACGCAATATAATTTTAGTTTATCTAATTGTCATTGATATCTTGTTGAGGTTGATATGTCAGTCTTCTTGTTTCAAACATTGTTAAACTTGTTACATTTGGTATGTTATTATTAAGTTCTCCCACAAAGAACTATTCAATTTCATGTTGCTTTTATGAGTCTGTGTGGTGATGTATCAATGGATTCTTGAGCAAATGATGTTTTACAAACTCATTTGATGTTAACGCATAAGTCCTTTAAAGTTCTTTGATAAATTTTTCATATTTTTTTATATATTTCATCTTGCAAAGTTATAGCTGATTTTGGGTTCACATTATTATAAAAGGAAGACATAATATCAACTGAAATCAGACTCCAAACCCTCTAGATACAAATCCTTGCAAACATATTTATTTATTTTTCTTGAATTAGATGATGTGCTTGACAATACATATGTATATAAGAGTTTGTACACCTGTATATAAGAATCTGTGAAGAAATACACCAACAAATTAATGGAGAAATTAAATTCAACAATAATCCACACCCAACTCAAACTTATTCATTACCAAAGCATACATTTATACATAGAGAGGAGATGTCTCGAGAGTCAACCATCTCCTATAATCTCTCAACAATTACTCCATAATTCACTCAACAATCTCTCCATAAATATCTCAAGCATATTTCTCTAACTCTATTTAGACCTTCGTAATATAACAACTAACAACAATTAATCTAGAATATTTCAAATGCATTATTATTCCAACATTCTCCCACATAATGATCATTTGGAAATATTCCAAGATCGTCTCTGAATTTGTAGAACTTTTCCTTTGATAGTTCTTTGGTGAATATATTTGCTACTTGATCTTTTGTTCTGCAATACATAATCTTGATCACACCATGTTGAACCAAATCTCAAATAAAATGATATTGAATATCAATATGCTTGGTCTTCTTATGAAAACCTGGATTCTTGGTCATTTGAATAACACTTTGACTACCACATATCAACTGAGTGGGTTATTCCTGCTTCTCATGTAGATCCTCCATAATTCTTCTTAACCACACTACTTCACATGTTGTTGTCGTTGTTGCTTTATACTCTGCTTATGTTGTGGCGAGAGAAATTGTAGGTTGCTTTTTAATATTCCAAGCAATTGTTGTTGAACCCATGCTAAATGAATATCCTGAATTTGATTTCCTATCATCCATGAAGCCTACCCAATATAGGGTATCTATTACCCCAAAAATTGTCTAAATCTTGCACTTGGCCCATTTGCTATTGTGTGCACTAGTACACATCCACAAGTTCGAGTACAAGCATTAACATGTCAATGGGAGGACTTAAACCCCAGTAGATCTACATTAAATCCCCGCTTTCATGACTAAGCAAACCACTTGATCATCAATGTTTTTTATTTAAAAATGATGGTGAGTAATACATTAGATCTCAATTTTTTTCCTTATTCTAATTTGTTAGCGATACCCATCTACATAGTTGACATGTTCCTTCTACCCATTTCACTTGATCAACAACATATATATATATATATATATATATATATATATATATATATATA
>ML781179.1:272950-332033 GCA_009831015.1 Picea engelmannii | reverse complement strand
AAAAAAAAAAAAAAAAAAAAACTTACGCCTAACCTTATGTTTACAAGTATAAGTTGAGCAAATGTGGAATGCCTTAAACTCTTCCCTGATAAGAATTTGGTGTGATGCAAATTCAGTTATTCAAGATGGTTAGGACTCGGGTAAATCAAGGCCGAGGGGCATTGTCGCAAGGACCACCAACGCCTGCATTGCCACCACCATCGCATGAATTAAATCTCATTTTGTGCTCTTTAGAGGCTATTAATGAGACATTAAAGGGACGCTAGTCAACTGATGTCGAAGTGGAACCCACACCATCTGGAGTGGGTAACCCTGAAGCGGCAAGGGATTCAGAGGGAGGACCTCCACCAGGGGACATCACTAGAGAACTACAAAAGATAAAACTTCCAAAGTTTGCTGAGGGTCGTGCAAGTGAACGTGCGAAGGCATAGTTGGAAGGAATGACATGATGTTTCACCTTAAGAGATTATGCTTCCACATCAAAGGAGAAAATAATGATCTTTCAGTTGAGGGATAGTGCCTTGAACTGGCGGGTTAACCTGGAGAGGCAATTACACCTTAGCCCACACACCGTCTCATGGGATCTTTTTGAAGCAAGGTTCCAGAGGAAATATTTTCCTGCATACTACGAGGAACAACAGGTAGGAACATTTCATGCTCTAGTTCAAGGAAACAAAACCTTGGAAGAGTATGAGATCAAGTTCATGGAGTTAGTAAAATATGTCTCATACATGGATACTGATCAACAATAGGAAGAATGTTTTGTGTATGGGTTAAACCCTAAGATAAGGGCCATGGTATGAATGTGGAAACCATCATCAGTAGCCAAAGCAGTTGAAAATGCTCGTTACACGGAGGAGCATATGAGCTTAAACGAAGGTATGAGGTCAACCATTCCACAACATCTTGGATTCGTGGGGAATTCCCCTACAACCTTCTCTAGGGGAGGAAGCTCTAGGCCACCTCCCTATGGAAATAGAGTTGCTCTTAGAGTAGTTACATCATGTGTTTCAATGGCAGCGAGTGTAACATCCCACTCATTGCCAACAACACAGGCAGGTCCACGAATTTCTCAGGGAGCAACAAATAGGGGCAAGGGATCCAGGGGAATGAACTCAATTTAGAGTCCTTCACAGGGAAGCACCCAGGTTCCACACTAGGTTACTTGTTGGGGGTGTGGAGGACCTCATTACCAACGTGATTGTTTAGAGTTACAAGCAGGCTTTGTGCATAGAGAAGGAAAGGTCCTGATGGGAAGAACAAGTAGTAGACACCAGATTTATGCAACGATCAATAATCGCTAGACATAACATCAATCCACGGTGGTGGAGTTGTTAGGTATTCTAAATCATGTCAATGTCAAAATTTTGTTTGATTGTGGTGCTACATATAGTTTCATTTCACCTTGTGCATTAGAAAAGTGTGGGTTGGCAGTCTACGAGCACGATGACTTTAAACAAGTCGAGATGGATTTGGGGGAAAAAAAAGTGGTAGGACCTAGCATCAATAATTGTCTAGTAGACCTGGGAGTGTGTACTACTAGGTTGAAGGTGTACGTCACTACTCTAGGGATGCATGGCCTAATCATTGGAATGGATTGGTTAGAATCCCATCGAGCTATGGTAGATTGTTTCACGAAAAGGGTGCTTTGTGTTGACGTTGAAGGAAGGTCAGTAGAGATCCACGGTGTATGGAGGAAAGTGTCTCTACGCTTTATCTCAACCATGAAGGTTTAACGTTGCATGAGGCAAGGTTGTCAATTTTATATAGTGGAAGCAATGAATGAAGGGAAATGACCCTCCTTGGATTAGTATCAAGTATTGTCAGAGTTTAAGGATGTTTTTTTGAAAAGGTTTCCAGGGTTACCTCCTGAGAGGGAGCTTGATTTTACCATCGAGCTAAAAACTGGTTCAAAGCCAATTTCTAAGACTCCGTAGATGCAATTGAAGGAACTACTTGACTTAGGACTAATAAGGCCTAGTGTCTCACCTTGGGGTGCACCAGTAATTTTTGTCAAGAAGAAGGATGGTTCCTTACAACCGTGTATATATCACATGGAATTGAACCATGCTACAGTGAAAAATAGGTACCCAATGCCACGGATAGATGACCTCTTTGATCATATGAAAGGAGCAATAGTTTTCTAAAAGATTGATCTACGATAAGGGTATCACCAGCTAAGGATTAAGGAAGGTGATATTCCTAAAACTGCCTTTTGAACTCGGTTTGGGAATTACGAGTTCATTGTAGTACCTTTTGGCTTGACCAATATGCTAGCAATATTCATGAGCCTCATGAATGGTGTATTCTAAAAGTACTTAGACCGCTTTGTACAGGTCTTTCTAGATGATATCATCATCTATTCCAAGGACGAAAGAGAACATGAGGAACACTTGTGAGTGGTGTTGTTGTGCCTTAGAGAGAACAAATTGTATGGAAAGTTGTCAAAGTGTTCTTTCTTCCAGAAAGAAATTCACTATTTAGGTCATATCATTTTCGGTGAAGGAATCTCTGTGGACCCATAAAAGATAAAGGCCATTATGGAATGGCCAGTGCCAAAAAATGTTCACGAGGTAAGAAGCTTCACGGGGCTAGCGGGTTATTATTGGAGGTTTGTGGAAGGGTTCTCTAAAATAGCGAAACCTATCACCACCTTGCAACGCAAGGGGGTCATGTATGAATGGATAGAAGAATGTGATATTGCATTCATCAAGCTTAAGAGGTTACTAACTAGTTCACCAATTCTACGAGTGTCAGTTATGGAAAAATATTTCACAATTTGCATGGTTTCCTTCAAGCAAGGATTGGGTAACATGCTAATGTAGGATGGGGGAGTGATAGCATATGCATCAAGAATTTTGAAGCAACATGAGGATCTTTACACTACTCATGATTTAGAGTTGGCAGTTGTAATGGTAGTTCTGAATCTTTGGAGGCATTATCTAGTGGGGCGAAGCTTTGAGCTCAAAATAGACCATGAAATCTTAAAGCATCTATTCATTCAAAGGGATCTTAATGCCAGGCAGAGGCGATGGATTGAGTTTATGAGTGAGTACAATTTTGGAATTTTGTACATCAAGGGAAAGGAGAATGTGGTCGTGGATGCCTTTAGCAGGAGACCACATGTATTCTCTTTGGTACCCTTAAAAGTTAATCTAATGGAGCGTGTGTTGGGGAAACTTCTTGGAGATAGTTGGTATTTAAAGGTTACTTCAACCCTCCAGAGTGGGAGGCAAGTAGATCAAAAGTATGAAGGATATACCCTGGAAGCAGATGGATTATTAAGATATCAAGGAAGGATGTACATCCCCGAAGGTGGGGATATTCAAAACATCATACTCAAGAAATCCCATAGAGAAATTTATTGTGCACATCCAAGTGTGAAGAAAATGTACGCAGACATGAAAAAGATTTTCTTCTGGGTAGGCATGAAGCGTGATGTAGTCCATTTTGTCTCCAAATTCCTAGAGTGTCAACAAGTGAATGCTAACCACCACCACCCGACAAGTCTCCTACAATCACATGATGTTCCTATGTCCAAGTGTGAAGTCATTTCTATGGATTTTGTTGTGGGATTGCCGCTCACAACGCATAGACACAATTCCATTCTTGTGATAGTTGATAAGTTGACCAATAGTGATCATTTTATTCTGGCTAGAGACACTTATGATGTCATTGATGTGGCACACATGTTTATAAGTGAGGTCATCCGTTTTCACAGGTTACCCAAGAAGATCATTTCATATAGGGACTCTCAATTCACATATAGGTTTTAGACAAGTTTGCAGTCAACGTTGGGAACTCATTTGAACTTAAGCACAACATATCATTCCAAAACATATGGGAAAACTGAGAGAGTAAATCAGGTTATGGAAGACATGATTAGGATGTATGTTATGGATAATCTAACCCATTGGGAGAAGTACCTACCTTTGGTAGAGTTCACCTACAATAACAACTTTCATAGCTCCATCAGAATGGCACCCTATGAAGCTCTGTATGGAAGGCCATGCAGGACACTGTTGAGTTGGGAAAGGTTAGAAGATCGAGTGATAGTGGGGCCTGTTATCCCCGTTTTCTAGGGATAACTAGGAGATCATGTCTCGAGGTCCACAAGTCCTAGACATGGAGTACCAAGAGCAGGATTGACCCGAGCATGGCCCTGGAGGGCCCATCCTTCTTCTTATTTGCCAGAATTGTCCTGTCAGCAGCAACAACATCCATCACCATCGGCTTAGACTTGTATCAGAGAAGACTCTTGATCCATGAGGTAATTGGTCTAGGTATCATGGTATGTGTCATGTTTGATCATTATAACTTTCAGATATATGCATCAGGTTCCTTACATTTCTGACAACTGCTTGGATCTTACACTAACCCACTTGACCATTGTTAGGGGGACTAACGAGGTGCCCTAGAAAGCTTGTATCCATGGGTTTTGGTTAGTCACCAGGGGGGATTTGAAGAGCCATCGTTCTCTCCCACCATACTATCATTTTACATCTCATCTCCCATACATCCATCCCATTCCCCTAGTTCGGGCATTAGGATGACCTATATGAGGGGTTACACTTTGTCCTGTGGGAAGAAGGGGCTAAAGGCCCAAGGGGTAAAAGCAACTGGTAAAAGATAAAAGCCATAGGAAATAAAACCTAGAGATGCCTCGCCCAGGGATCCCCGAGAAGGCAATAAAAGGCCTCTCGATAAGAAACAAAAGGGACCCAAAGAAAAATAATAAAACAAGGCCTAAACAAGAGGATGGGAGGTCTCATCACGAGTCGACCCATTATGTTCATAGGTATCTAGCGGTATGACATTGCCATTATCTGGTTACCACGCCAAGGCAATGACCTTTGGTTGCATGGCCAAGGGAAAGGGGGTCTCATCACGAGCCATCCTTATCATTTCTGCGAAAATACTAGTGGGTAACACTGTCATCTCTGGTCACCATGCCAAGGCAGTGTCCTCTGGTCAGACCTTGAAGTAAAAAAAGAAAGAAAAGCAATAAATAAAGAATAAAGGCAATAAAGGGACTTGGAAAAAGTGCATCCATGACGGGTACAACTCACCTCCTACAAAGGCACCCACAGACAATACCTACCCCTGGTCTTCACTATGACTGGACATCCTTAGGCCATACCACTTCATGTACAGGGCTTGAATGATCTTCTGTGGAAACTTTCCTTTTCTTGTGGATACTGGCCCAATAGGTTATTCTGTCTATTTCTTCAACTTTGTATAGTAGATCAGTGTAATGTCTTTGAGCTATTAGATGATATGCTAAGGATTTTATGCATGTATTTGATAAATTTAATGATGTAACATGATTGACATTGCTATGATCCCGAGGACTGATGAGCCCATGAAGGGTGTAGTTTTTGATGTGCAGGACCATACCCGACGGACAGGTACCAGTGGACCGGTACACATGGGGATATGATTAGCTCGGACCTCCATGGGGCTGAAAAGCCCATCAGATGGTGGCTGGATGGAAGAGACAGGACAACATTATGATGACCCTTTGCACGAGAAGAAAGAAGGACGTTCCACCCAGGACACTTTGGCAGAGCCCGACCTAGGGGGAATCACCCATTGCAGATGGAACGTTTGCCCCTTGATGGACAGGACGTCACCCAGGAGAGCAGGGTGTTATTCTGAGCGTGTGGCAGTGTGATGAGGTTGTTTGGCACGTGTGGCAGCTTGGAGGAGCCCTAGAAGGGCCAGCGTCTGGTTTCTAGATGCTGGAAATGCCCAAAAAGGGCCAACGTCTCCCTCAGAAGGGCTTGATGTCCCTCTTTTTGCTCATATTATGTCATTTTTCTAGCAGTTAATGTAAAAACAGTGTAAATTTTGTAGTCAGCCTTGTCAGCTGTTTTAATGACCTAAATTTTAATTGAAAGGTCATGGATTGGTATAAATAGAGGACGTTTTTCCTCATTTTAGACATAACATAACTCACTCTCTTGTGAGAGACTATCTTTTAGCCTTTTGCTTGGTATTTTTGGTGTTCTAAGTGAGGCACAACTCTTCTTGGAGGATTCTTCTTGGCATATATGGTGTTTCTCTCATGGAAGGTTTACAACTAGGGTTTGATTATGCATTCTTCATGATATGTAAGTGAATTTCTAATGCAAAACTTCTTAAGTGAATGGTTGTAGGCTTAATTTCTTACATTTGCTATTATATTGCTATTATATTACTGAATCTTGAAACCCTGGGTAGCAAGCACACTAGTAGGTCATTGCTATATGTCCCCATGTTTGAGAAATAAATTTTAGCCATTGATAAAGGAAGATAAAGCCTGGCCGTTGCTACACTTTTCTCCCTTTTTCTGAGTTAGCATTAAAGTTATAGGTTGAAAAGAGGAGACGTCCTAGGCCTAGTTAAGTCTACACCTAGGGTTTTAACCTTCTAGGGTTTGAAAACCTTGCCCCCGCAACACTTTCTCCCTTAAATCTATACTTTGAAGCTAGCCGTTTTGCCAAGTGTATTTAGAGAAAGAGGAAGGAGCACGAGGCCTTGCTTAAGCAACACCGGAGTGAGCCTCCTTCCCTTAGGGTTTTGATTCCAGGGCCCTGCCATTACAGCACCTTGGAACCCTACCTTCTAGTCTCTAAATTTGAGTTCTCCCGTGATTTTTTGCCCTTATTTTGACTCCATTTACCCTAAGGCACTGGTATTTTCTCCAACGTTGAGCTTGTAGTGTTCAAAATCATCTTTTAAAACCTTCATTTTTGAAACGTTAACTAACCCTAATGCCACTAACTAGGGCTGACGTCATACTTGATGCAACAACCCTTCTAACTAAGCAATTAATGATGACGTCAAGAATTTATTGAGCTATTGTTGATTGAAAATACTGTTGGCTTGGTCATTATTATAGACATTGATGAATTGGTGATCTTGCATAGGCTATTTAACAAAACATTGACCTTATCTTGTCTATTATATTGCTTATTAAATGAAATCAGATAATTAAGAAGTACTAACCCTTTGAATTATAACCTGCAAATATACATATTGTGTTGTTATTGTCTTGTTCCGGGCAGGTGTTCTCAACAGGGACTTCACTTCTTTATTGGTTGATTAGCCGGATTATCTGATACTGGTGGTAACCTGAGAGGAGGGAAACCTTACTTCTTGACCTTATATCCTTTGCCTCTTCAAACCCCAGGTTACCGGGGACATCTCCCCTGGGCTAACCTCCCTAGACATAAAGAACCTCCCCATCGAGGTGACACTGGGTGGGGAAGGTTCCAGTTACGCCAGTTTGTCCACTACCCTATAGCCTGTGACCTAGAATACAAACTGCGTGATAGTGATCATTTTATTCTGGCTAGAGACACTTGTGATAGTTGATAAGTTGACCAATAGTGATCATTTTATTCTAGCTAGAGACACTTATGATGTCATTGATGTGGCACACATGTTTATAAGTGAGGTCATCCGTTTTCACAGGTTACCCAAGAAGATCATTTCATATAGGGACTCTCAATTCACATATAGGTTTTAGACAAGTTTGCAGTCAACGTTGGGAACTCATTTGAACTTAAGCACAACATATCATTCCGAAATAGATGGGAAAACTGAGAGAGTAAATCAAGTTATGGAAGACATGATTAGAATGTATGTTATGGATAATCTAACCCATTGGGAGAAGTACCTACCTTTGGTAGAGTTCACCTACAATAACAACTTTCATAGCTCCATCAGAATGGCACCCTATGAAGCTCTGTATGGAAGGCCATGCAAGACACCGTTGAGTTGGGAAAGGTTAGAAGATCGAGTGACAGTGGGGCCAAAATTGATTCAAGAGATGGAGGAACGGGTGATTCAGATTAGGCAGCGACTAAAGGAAGCACATGTGTTGACGATTAAAATCGCAACGATGAATTCCGCTCGCAAAGTATTGCTAAATCCCTATTATTTAACTATGCTAATAATATAATACTAGTAGGTGGGACCCCTTGTATTCTAGAGGCACAATGATAGACATATTATACATGTTTTGTTGTTGTTTTGATGCTGCATACACAATCCTACATGGTTGAGAATGTTGTCTTGGTTTCATTCTGACATGGTAACAGGTGGATGAAGCATTTTTGTGGAATGTGTTTTGCGATCCTTAACATTTTTTATGGTTATGAGGAACATGTTATTTACAGTTGCTATGATTTAACCATGTCACTAATCATTGTGATTTATTACGTAGCAACATATATGCAAGAGATATTTTAGTGATATCATAATCAAAACAAAGAAAAAAAACCTTATGAAAAAATCCTAAAGGGAAAGGAGTTATATGTTGAGATATGATAAAGGATTATATGCAAATGGAAAATTTAAAACATATTAGTGTTAGTCCTAACTATTATGCTATTGTTGGTTAGTGGGCTATGCAAATTTTATTAGAATCGAATGGGGCACATATAGCATTTCAATGTGAATTATGGCATAGAATTATGACAAGGGTTAAGGTGTAAATGCTATCAGGTGGTGCACTATGCAATGGATATCATCGTAGATTTAAAATGGTTTGGCATTGAATACATGGTTTAATTGATTGGTGAATGTAATGCTTGTTGGGTTGTCTCGTACTTCAAATTGAATAGTCCAGGTGATGGAAGCGACGTGCATTTGCTGCACGCCACTCCATACTCCCCCTATCGCTCGTCACCCTAACATTGTTCCTTTGTTGCATTTTTCGATCTATTGGTTGTGAACCTCCACATTTCAGGATCTTGGAAGGAAGAAGGCTCGACCAACTCGCCATTTAAGCGTTTTTCTACAAGTATGATTCTTTTCTCTCCATCCATGAGGTATTCTCTATTGTATGAACAAATGATGGCTCAATGATTCTTGGATTCTGTGTGTTCCTGAGAATTTCGACTATGTAGATGTGTGTTATATCTCTCTGTGATGACTATAAAATGTTTTGGATTGCAAGCAAAAGAATTGGTTTTTTAAGTTGTGCATTGACTGGTTGCTTGGTCAGTTTAATATCATGATGGGTCTCTGTAGAATAATAAGTGAATGGTGGTACATTTGGCTCTGCGTTGATGATGGAGGGTTTCGTTCTATGTATTAGTGTCGGTTGTTTCATTCCCTCACAGTCATGATTGTAACTCTTACCAAGTTGCAGAGGGATTGCCAACAATTGCCGTGTTATTTCTTCGAACCCCGAGTCATGGTCGTTGGCCCATTATTATTGTCCTTTCATCGAAGTATCCCAAGATCCAGTCTTGGGTGGCCCTAACATTAATATATGTATGTATGGTTGTGGGTTGATACAAGTTATATCTCGACGTTATGTCAAAAGGATGTTTGCGTCCTCACTGTTGTTCTGTCAAGTTGTTCGACTCTTAAGTAATGGGTAGAGATGTTATATCTCCGTGTTTCTTTTAATAACTTCCATTGTTCGATTAAACTTTGTCTCTCATCTTCAAGTGTTAAACGCATCATGTGCACTGGGTTATTATCTGCCTTCCTTTGCTCTCCTCGGGTGTTAATCATTGGTCTCATCCAAGACTTGGAGTAATACAAAGATTTTGTGGCTCACCGCAATATCTTTTTCGAAAGGTATTTTTCCTGCGGTTGATAAGTCTCGGAAGATCTCCAACTCTATGTGTTATGGTTAAAAGATGAACATGCCCTTGTTGTCTCCTTGCATTTGATTGTGACAAAGCCCAATTTAATTTACTTTCTAGGTTGTCAAATATTGGTTTATCAGTGAAATGGTTATGGAGGTTTTTCGTTGAGTCTTTGTCTTGTCCTTCTATGATAAAATTGGTTGAACAATTACAAATGGAAACAGGTGCTTGCATACATTCAAGAGTTGTCTTATTTCATTATGGTTCCAGTCACTGTGTTTTTACCAGCATGGTCTTGATTGCAGTTGGAAACACCTGTGTGTTTTTGCTAGGCCCGATCAGGGTTATGGCCAGTTTAAAAATGATGCATGTGTGTAATTGATTATGTTTGCTTCATATATTATATTGGATCACTATACAGGTTACCAATAGTTTTAAAATGAAGTTATATCCATAATGATAAGGCTTGGATTTTATGTTTTGGTTGTCTGTTGTTCCATTGCAAGATCTTGTCGATTGATATGATGAAGACTGTGTGCAATCGAGCATATTTTGGAAGTCTGTTCGTTTTAAAAAGGAGACCTTTGTATATTTAAATTGTGCCCAATTGTTAAACAATGAATGTTGATTGTTATCGTGATGCACTATGGACTATAAGAGATGGATGTCGAGCATATTGTTGTGCATTTTTTTGATCATTATTTTTTTTAAAAGGACAGAAAAGAAAGAAAGGATCAACGCTTTGTTAAACATGACTGTTGAATGGAAAGGTTGTTTTGTTTATAAGTTATGATTGCACAGACTGCATGAATTGAGAAATTATGGGAAAGTTAATTATTGGTACAATGAACAGTTTGGTATAAAATTGAGAAACAATGAATGTTTATGATTTTTGGATTGATTTTAATACAAAGTTATGATTATTGATTACTTAATTTGTTTTATGAATAATATCCATTAATTTCCTTGTCATTCTCTCACTTTTTCGCACATTACGAATCCCCTCACATTCCGAGATTCACATTCCATGCCCTGTTCTTGAAATTAAATTAAAATTAAATGGAAACTATGTATTACACCAATTAAAGGATGACACAGAGATGGGTCACACTTGATATGATTTTTTTATTATAACACAGTTGATTGTTTAAATGATTTGTTGAGCAGTAATCATGTTCTAATCCCTTTCATTTTATCACTTTTCTGATCAATACAACCCCCTCAGATATCCCAGAACCCTTATTCGCCCCCTGCTCATTGACAAGTATTAAACGATTTTTATGGATTGGATTGCATGGGTCTGATGTGTTGCTAAGCCAAACTTTGTTTCATATTTAAAGATATGTCATGTATGGTTTGTTTAAGAAGCTAGTTGCTAATAAATGTTGCATACATGATGAGCTTCTTCAGTAGAGGAATCCATGGCTGAAATAACAGGGGCAGAGGGAATTGGAATAGAGGCCCTAGAAGGTCTATATTTTCCATACATTTTGATGCAGATCCACAGGAGTTAAACCAACTCTTGCAAGATGGATTTTTCAATTGGATTGGACAAGGGGTAGTCCAACCTTGGCCATAAATGCCTCCCTTCCAACCCTAGCATGTCCCTGGTATCCCTGTCCCCCCTCATGTCTCATTACAACCTAAAGTCCCTGAAAATGATGGATGGAAAGAGATTGTTCACCCAATAGTCTCACAACATCGTGGTTGGCCCAATTTGTCTGTACATGCTCCTCCTCCACCGGTTAACTCAAATGTCCAAATTTCCCTTGCACACTCACCTGTACAATATTCTCACACAAGCAAGAGACTCAAAACCGAAGCCCACCACATGCATGATAAAGGGAAAGTTGTTGCTGCCCCCTCCTCTCCCTCAAGTGATTCAGCCAAATCCGTTTCATCAGGCATGCACTTGAGAGATGACTGCTCTCATGTTATCAGTGAGTTCAAGCCTAAAGGCTCCACACAACCTAAGGCTAATTCATAAAAGTCAAAGGGAGACAACAACAACAAAAGGAAAATTGCCTCCCAAAGTGGCAAATATGGTTTTTGAGTATCTTTTATTATTTATTGTTGAGAACAATTGACTACTGAAGTTTTTGGACAACATACTATTTTTGGAAATTTTGGATGTTATATTTTTTGTATATGGTTTAAGATATCATTGATATTAATTTTCAAATTATGAGAATGATGATGGGAGCCACAAGGATGGATGTGTTTGAGTGATTGACTAGTTGTGTTTAATTTTGTTAAGAAACTAAAGGGAGTCGCAAGGGGTCCCACCTACTAGTTATTATTTATTAAAGACCCTTATTATTATTATATTAATTCTTCCCCTAAACTAAAAGTTAGTTGAGTTTTAGTTAACTTAACTAAAAGAGGTATTTGAACTACTTCAACTAATTTTGATTGCTTAAAGGAAAAAGGAGAAGGAAGAACAAGAAAGCATAGAAGGAGAAAGCATACTAAGGTCTGCTCTTGAGTTTTATTGAGATAGTTCAGTTTTCATTCATTCTTTAATTCATTAAAAGCCTAATTCTCTTTTATGACAACATGGTCCTATTGTAGACAACAAGATTCAAGGATGAATTACATCATTCAAACACTCATTTTTCAGAGGTGTTGATCTATCTTTGATAGTCTGTGTAGACTTGTCTGTTTATGAATTAAATTTCCTGATTGATAAATGATATTGTGCAGAGTTGAGTGGGCAACAATTTGTGGCAAGTTGATCCATGTTTTAAAGTTCAGTTGTTTACTTTCTGTCAAAAGTCCTTTTGTATGGTTTTCATCGGGGACATCTAAGTTTGACTTTGGTCCAAACTCCCTCAGGGATTTTTGTAAAGAGAACGATTCTTTTGATTTCTTGGAATGAAATAATCAATTGATATTCTATCTCATCTGTGTTAATATGCAACTTGGTATTTTTGCTTTTGTCTCCACATTTACTTTTGCATCTGTTATATTCAAAAAATTATATAAAATTGTTGAATTTTACAACAATCTTTTATTTATAAAAAATCAGCCTAATCCCTTGTAGCTAATACTTGTGGATTAGGAAACAAATTTTAAGGCTATAAATATAGGGTGATATTCTCGTCTATCTTGCCTTAGCCAAGCAAGATCTGAAAATGCTTGAGTAAGATTATTTCATATCTTTTCCTCAACATTTATTTGGCGACCATACTGGGGAGATCTTCCATATCTCTCTGGTTGATTTTTATTCTTGATTATCATTGAATATATCTACATTTCTGATATTGATTCTTTGATTGTTTCATTTCTTAATGACTGTACCTATTGCAAGGCAACCCAATATTGAGTCTGGTCTTCAAGATCAAGCCAACATTGCTTTAAACTTGTTTAATACCATCTTAGATACCGCTAATACCCAGGTTGAGCTTAATCGCTCATGGGAAACAATTGAATAAGAGATAAGTGCCCAAGAATGTTGGGAAGCTAGGCAAAGACAACTTAGGAATCAACCATAGCTTTCTTTTTCCTACAATTTTGATCTTCTTTTCATGTCCTTAGACCCTCGTATTTCTAGGAGAAGAAGATGTTTATCACTGGAAATTAATCCTATTGATGAAATAGGAAGAAGGAACATTGTGTTGTCAACCCAACAAACTGCTCCAAGGAGAACTTTGTCTGATTCATCTAGTTCATATTTATCTCCCTTACCTATCATTCACAATATGGAATCTAGTGGTGGCTCTGGTGGCACTGGAGATGCTTCTTCATCTCAATCTTCAGCTTCGTCAGTGATTAGTATCTTGTATAGTCACCAAGTCCCTGTCCAATCTACCAAAAACCCTGCCAAAGTCATTAAAAAGTACAAGATTTTTCAGTTTGAAGAAGATGCTACAACTACCCTGTGGCATGTTTCCTCCCCTCTTAACCTAGCACCTGCTACTCGTCCACTTCCGAAATTCAAAAAGAATCTCCCTAGGTTTTCAAGGAATAATACTATCACTACGAATGAACACTTGGTGGCATTTTCTAATGCCTGTCACAACATAGGATCCAATGACAACGATACTTGTATGCACTTATTTGTGAATTCCCTTGAAGGGAAGGCCGTGGTCTATTTCTTTGATCCCCTCCCTAAGATTTTATCTACTTGGGAGGAGTTAGTCTATTGGTTCAAATCTACCTATGGGCAATTCAAAATCCCAGTCGAGAAGTTACGGAAGTACAATAACATCTCTTATAAGGATGGTGAGACTATCAAGTCCTTCGACTTACGTTTCACCAAATTATACAACCAAATCCCTGAACTCATTCTCCCTCAAAACCAAGACGCTTTCATGCATTATATAATGCATTACCTTCCCCCTATCGTCATAGGCTTGAGGAAAAATCCATTGATAACCTTGGTTCCACTCTGCACACTTGTTTAAAGTATGAAGAATAACTTGAAAGAAAAAGTCTTCCTAAGGGAGACTCAATTAAACAAATAGACATGTCCTCCCTCTTATATCTTGTACAAGACATGAATAATCGAATGATAGCATATGAATGGAAAGGAATTACCCCCTCTCTTACCCCTGGAGCTTCATCTTCTTCTGCACCCCCCTTTAGAAATCCAAATGAAAATAATTTTCATCCTAAAGCTATCATGCCTCGTAGTTGGTGTAACTTTTGCAAGGAACACCATGAGGAAAGTACATGTGAGGTAAAGAAGAGTGCCAAAGATAAAATATTTGGTAAGAGACATGAAACTACTATAGTTGTCCTAGACTTTGCAGATACATAGGATGTCATGATCATAAATACTAGGAATAAATCTTATGCTCCTAAAAGAAAATATGATTTTCCCCGCACTTCTTCTAGCTCAAGATCATATTCACCAGTTGCTACTGTTCAGGTTCCTAAGGCTCTCGACAGTCAAGGAACTACCTCCTCTCTTCCCTCTTCAAAATACAACATTTTGAATCAATTGGTCAAAATCAAAGCAGATGCAACCCTCCTGGACATGGTTGTCGTCCCTGAACAATAGAAGCATCTAAAAAATTTCATGGAAGGAAAAGCTTTCGTTGTAGCCAACCTCTCTGAAGAGATAGATGAAGAGGATTTGTATGTAAATAAAGTAGGTGTACATAAATTTAGACACCCTATTAAAAACCCCCCGTTTTATATTTCTATAAAGATTATGGATAATATTTCCCATTGTTGCCTCATTGATGGTGGTTCAGTCCCAAGTGTAATGTCGAAGATTATTATGGAAGAGCTAGGATTATCTTGTACAAATGAAAACGCCAAAAGCATGCTCTTTTATAATAGTCTACAACAAACGACCATAGGTGAAATCAAGGACGTGACCTTGGTTTTGTGCGCGCACCCTAAAATAAGGACAACCGTTAATATTCAGGTAATTGATATGCCAGTAAGTAACTACTCAATCATCTTAGGAAGAGAATGGAAAGCTTTGACGGGTGGATACCTCTCACTCGACGAGACACACTTATCCGTTCCTTGGAATGGTAAAAACATCATAGTCCTAAGAGAAGGGATAATTTCACCTTACATAGAAAGTGTCCCACAGCCTAATGTGAACTATATCGAGGAGGACCTAGGAGTGTATTCCATCTTTGTTGAGGAGGATAACACTGCCTTGGAACAAATCAACTTAGACGACGAGATGTGGCATATACACTTTGATGGTTCATGCTCCAATGAAGAAAACATAGCTGGTATTATCTTGTACTCTCCTGTGGATAAAATTCATAAATTTTCCTATAGGTTAGAGTTTGCTTGCACAAATAATGTCACTGAATTTGAAGCATTATTGTTAGGTATTGAAAATGCCTATAATCTAGGTTGTGGTCACCTTACAGTTTTTGGGGATTCTGAACTTGTTGTAAACCTTGTACGTAAGATATACTCTCCTAGCAACAAGTTAATTAAACGTTGAACCCAAACTATTTGGGCACTTATCTTGAAGTTACTATCTTTCAACATCACTCATGTTAAAAGGGAATTGAACTCAATGACTAACCAGTTAGTTGTTTTTGCAGCCTCTCCTAATCGGCAACTTCTGCCACAAAGACCTGATTGTACCTTTCAATCTCTGTATCGTCCACACATCCCTAACAATATAGAGTCATGGCAGGTGTTCCCTAGTGATGGGAGCATCTGTGCTTTCATTCAAAATGAACCTTATAAGCCTAAGAAAATTATATCAATGGAAGATAACAATATTCCTAAAGGCTTGACTCCTCTAGAAAGTTCGTTTTCATCGAGTGATGTAGGCAACAAAGAGAAACATAAATAAGAGGAGTAAAAAAGGAAAGTGGGTTAAACCATTTCCCTGAACATTGGAACACCTGAGTCTCCAAAAATGTTAAAATAGGTGCCCAATGTTCTGATGAAGAAAAAATGAAGTTCGCTAGTCTGCTTGGTGAATTTCAAGATGTTTTTGCTTGGTCTTATGAGGATCTTCGCGGTTTTGATGTTGCGATTACACAACATTCCATTCCTATCAAGGAGGGCATAAAACTAGTTAGGCAAAAACAAGGACCCATTAAACCTGCACTAGAAGAAACTATTCGAAAGGAGTTGGAAAAAATCTTGAAGGCTGGGATCATCTTCCCGGTTAAGTATTCTGAATGGGTTTCAAATTTGATTCCCGTTCGGAAAACAACTGGTCAAATCAGATTATGTGTAGATTTTCGTGCATTGAATTGGGCTAGTATAAAAGATCACTTTCCACTCCCTGATATGGAAATGATTTTGCATCAAGTTGCAGGGTCACAAATTATGTCCTTACTTGACAGTTTTTCTGGTTACAATCAAATCAAGGTAAAAAGGGAAGATAAATATAAAACCACTTTTATTACTCGTTGGGGCACTTTTTCTTATGAATGTATGCCTTTTGTCTTATCTAATGCAGGTGCTACTTTTCAAAGAGCTATGCAAATAACTTTTGACGATTTGATCGACAAGATTATTCAGATCTATCTTGATGACTTAACTGTGTACTCTAAAAACCAATCAGATCATTTTGGTCATCTTAAAAGAGTTCTCATGCGATGCGGGAAATTTGGCATTTCTATAAATCCTTCTAAGTCTATTTTAGGCATTACCAAGGGAAAGCTCCTTGGACACATTGTCTCTAATTCAGGAATAAGAATTGACCCTAAAAGGATTGTTGTTATCCTAAATCTGCCTGCTCCCACTTCCAAGAAGAAGGTGCAAGATTTTATGGGTGTTATTAACTTCATCCGTAGGTTTGTTCCTAATTTTGCTGTAATGGTCAAGCCAATTCATAATATGATTAAGCAAGATCGTTCCTTTTCTTGGACAGATGATGTCAAAAATGATTTTGTAGGGATCAAGAAAGCAATCAGTTTCGCACCGGTTTTGCCGAAGCCAGATTTTGAGAAAGAATTTATGATATATACTAATGCCACAGAGGAAGCAGTTTCTGCTATCCTCATGCAAGCTGATGACCAAGGTAATGAAAAACCAGTGGCTTACATGAGTCAAAGCTTGTCTAATGATGAGTTTAAATATTATTTTATTGAAAAACATGATTTCTCTCTTGTTAAAGTTGTTGAAAAATTTCACCACTTCATCTTAGGTAAGCACACGTTGGTAAAAGTCTCTTTACCCGCTATCAAGTTCTTTCTCTCACAGACTTATCTTTCAAGGAAGCTTGCACATTGGCTTGCCAAGATCCAGGAGCATGATTTAATTATCGTGACTTCTAACACCATCAAGGGACGTGACTTAGCCCTTCACTTAGCTCAGCATGTTGAAACTAGTGAAGAAATTTATGAACGTGATAGTTCTCTATCAACATTGTTCTACATTGATAATCAAATCCTTCATGTGTTTGAACATCCGTGGTATAAAGATTTGGTTTACTATTTGCAAAATCAAATATGTCCAGATAACTTAGACACTCATCAACGAAGAAGTCTCTGTCTCAAATCTTCTAGATACGTCATTATAGGAGACTTCTTGTTTAGAATATATGTCAATAGTATGTTGCTTCACTATGTAAACAATGAGGAAGCACAAAAATTGTTGCAAGAAACTCATGGTTCTTCAAATTATGTTATTCATGTAGGAGGTCATTTTTCTCATAAAACCACTACTTTTAAGATTATCATAAAATGATACTATTGGCCTTCAATCTTTAGTGATTCTTATGTTTTTTCCAGATCTTGTGACAAGTGCCAAAAAATTTCCGGGAAAGAACGCCTTTCATCCATGTCGTTACAGCCTATGCTCCCGGTCTTTCCTTTTTCAAAGTGGGGTTTGGACTTTATTGGTCCTATTAATCCTCTGTATTCAGCGGGACAAGTCTTTATCTTGAAAGCCACAAAATATTTTCCAAAATGGGATGAAGTTATCCCTCTTAAACATTCGACAGATGAGCAGGTGATTTCTTTCCTTGAAAATAATATTTATTTCCATATTTGGTCTTCCTTTGGAAATAATTACAGACAATGGTCTCGCTTTTATTTCTGCTAAGCTGACCCAGTTTTTAGCTAAGTTGGGGGTTAAACATTTTACCTCATCAGCTTATTACCCCCAAGGAAATGGGTAGGCTGAGTCTACCAATAAGAATCTGGTGAGAATTATCAAAAGGCTCATCGAAGATAAGCCTTGTCAATGGCACACTCTCCTCACGCCCTTTGGGCAGATTGAACTACCACCAAGGTGAGCATTGGTTGCACTCCTTTACATCTTGTTTATGGTCAAGAATCCATTCTCCCTACTGAGCTGGAACTTTCCTCCTTAAGGTTAATGCTACAGGTCGAAGAATTAAATGCTTTTGATGTTTCTCAAAGAATTAATGCACTCCTGGATTTAGAAGAGCAAAGGATGTTTTCCTTGGGTAATATAAAGAGAAGACAACAAACTGTTAAAAAATATTTCAACAAGAGTGTCAAAGCTATCAAATTTAAATTCAATGAGAAGGTACTGTTGTGGGATTAAGCTCATGCTGATAGAGGAAGACATTCAAAGTTTCAAAAATTATGGCTGGGTCCTTTTAAGATCGCTTTTGTCTTGGGTGTGAATTCTTATATCCTAAAGGACTTACAAGAGCGATTGTTTTCCTACAACACTAACAGTTCCCACTTAAAACATTACGTGGAACCAACTTGAAGAGCTTAACGTTGTTTGGATTGTTTCTGTATTATAGTAGTTTTCATTTCTGCTTTTACATTAGTAGTTTTTCATTTCTGCTATTTCATTTTCTATCATTTCATTTATGCTTATTTCAATGTTGTTGTTTCATTTATGTTATGGAATTTCTTGCTTTTGTTCTTTTGACTTCAATTTTTGTCAAAATAAAATGTTGGATCAGTTTTTCCATAGCGACACTTCTGCAAAGTATTTTTAATCAATAACAATCAAGATTACACGACTGTCATGATGTTCCCTTTGAAGGCATCATTGAAATTGTTATCTTCTTTCACTGTTGTTTTATGAGATAGTTGGTTTTATCCCGCTTCTGCTTTCCTTTTCTTTATCCATTTCAAGATTCAAAAGAGAAAGTTCAAAAAAATTCTCCTTGAAGTCAAGAACAATTTTTAGTTGAATGATTATGCTTACAGGGATAAACCCCCTCATACTTAACACTTTCTTTGAGTTATTCCCAAATTCTGGGTCATTTTTTCATTAAATCCGCTCACTTCCCCTTGTTGCATAATCATTCTGATTTTTATCTTCTTGATCTGACGTTACTTGGTCTGCGAAACCAACCATTCTGAGTTCTTAATCTGTTGGAAACAAATTTCTCTGTGGAGTCGCCAGTTTGTTGACGATTAAAATCATAACGATGAATTACGCCCGCAAAGTATTGCTAAAGCTCTATTATTTAACTATGATAATAATATAATACTAGTAGGTAGGAACCCCTTGTAGACTAGAGGCGCAAGGATAGACATATTATACATGTTTTTTTGTTGTTTTGATGTTGCCTACACTGTCCTACATGGTTGACAATGCAGTCTTGGTTTCATTTTGACATGGTAACATGTGGATGAAGCATTTTTGTGGAATGTTTTTTGCGATCCAAAACATTTCTTATGGTTATGAGGAACATGTTATTTACAGATGCTATGATTTAACCATGTCACTAATCATTGTGATCGATTTCCTAGCCACATATATGCAAGAGATATTTTAGTGATATCATAATCAAAACAAAGAAAAAAAAACTTATGAAAAAATCCTAAAGGGAAAGGAGTTATATGTTGAGATATGATAAAGGATTATATGCAAATGAAAAAGTTAAAACATATCAGTGTTAGTCCTAACTATTATGCTATTGTTAGTTAGTGGGATATGCAAATTTTATTAGAATCGAATGGGGCGCATATAGCATTGCAATATGTATTATGGCATAGAATTATGGAAAGGGTTAACGTGTAAATGATATCGGGTGGCGCACTATGCAATGGATATCATCACAGATTTCAAATGGTTTGGCATTGAATACATGGTTTAATTGATTGGTGAATGTAATGTTTGTTGGGTTGTCTCATACTTTGAATTGAATAGGCTAGGTGATGGAAGTGACGTGCATTTACTACACGTCACTCCATACTCCCCCTATCGGTCGTCACCCTAGCATTGTTCCTTTGTTGCATTTTTTGATCTGTTGGTTGTGAAGCTATGCATTCCAGGCTCTTGGAAGGAAGAAGGCTCGACCAACTTGCCATTTAAGCGTTTTGCTACAGGTATGATTCTTTTCTCTCTGTCCATCAAGTATTCTGTGTTGTATGAACAAATGATGGCTCAGTGATGCTTCGATTTTGTGCTCCTGAGAATTTCGATTATGTAGATGTGTGTTATATCTCTTTGTGATGACTGTAAAATGTTTCGGATTGTAAGCAAAAGAATTGGTTTTTTAAGTTGTGCATTGACTGGTTGCTTGATCAGTTTAATATTGTGACAAGTCCATGTGGAATAATAAGTGAATGGTGGTACATTTGGCTTTACGTTCACGATGGAGGGTTTCGTTCTGTGTATTACCGTCGGTTGTTTCGTTCCCTCAAGGTCATGATTGTAACCCTTACCCAGTCGCAGAGGGATTGCCAGCAGTTGCCGTGTTATTTCTTCGAACCCCGAGTCATGGTCATTGGCCCATTCTTATTGTCCTTTCATCAAAGTATCCCAAGATCTAGTATTAGGTGGCCCTAACATTAATATATGCATGTATGGTTGTGGGTTGATACAAGTTATATCTCAGTGTTATGTCAAAAGGATGTTTGAGTCCTCACTGTTGTTCTGTCAAGCTGTTCAACTCTTAAGTAATGGGTAGAGAGGTTATATCTCTGCACATTTCTTTTAATAACTGCCACTATTCAATTAAACTTCATCTCTCCTTTGCAAGTGTTAAACGCGTCATGTGCACATGGTTATTATCCACTTGCCTTTGCTCTCCTCGGGTGTTAATCATTGGTCTCGTCCAAGACTTGGAGTAATAAGAAGATTGTGTGGCTCACTGGTGTATCTTTTTCGAAAGGTATTTTTCTTGTGGTTGATAAGTCTCGAAAGAACTCCAACTCTCTGTGTTATGGTTAAAAAATGAACACGCTCTTGTTGTCTCCCTGCATTTGATTGTGACAGAGCCCGATTTAATTTACCTTCTGGGTTGTCAAATATTGGTTTATCAGTGAAATGGTTATGGAGGTTTTTCGTCGAGTCTTTGTCTCATCCTTCTATGATAAAAATAGTTGAACAATTACAAATGGAAACAAGTACTTGCATACAATCAAGAGCTGTCTTATTTCATTATGGTTTCACTCACTGTGTTTTTACCAACATGGTCTTGATTGCAATTGGAAACACCTGTGTGTTTTTGCTAGGCCCAATCAGGGTTATGGCCAGTTTTAAAAATTATGCATGTGTGTAATTGGTTATGTTCGCTTCATATATTATATTGGATCACCATACAGGTTACCAATGGTTTTAAATGGAAGTTATATCCATAGTGATAAGGCTCGAGTTTTATGTTTTGGTTGTATGTTGTTCCATTGAAAGATCTTGTCGATTGATATGATGACGATTGTGTGTAATCGATCATATTTTGGAAGTCTATTCATTTTAAAAAGAATACCTGTGTATATTTAAATTGGGCCCGATTGTTAAACAATGAATGTTGATTGTTATCGTGATGCACTATGGACTATCAGGGATGGATGTCAAACATATTGTTGTGCATTTTTTTTATTATTTAAAAAAAAAAATGAAAGAAAAGAAAGAAAGGATTAACGCTTTGTTAAACAGGACTGTTGAATGGAAAATTTATTGTGTTTATAAGTTATGATTGCACAAATTGTATGAATTGAGAAATTTCGAGAAAGTTAATTATTGGAACAATGGATAGTTTGGTATAAAATTGAGAAACAATGAATGTTGATGCTTTTTGGATTGATTTTAATACCGAATTATGATTATTTATTACTTAATTTGTTTTATGAACAATATCCATTAATTTCCCTGTCATGCTCTCTCTTTTTCGCACATTATGAATCCCCTCACATTCCCAGATTCACTTTCCATGCCGTGTTCTTGAAATTAAATTAAAATTAAATGGAAACTCTACATTACAACAATTAAAGGATGACACGGAGATGGGTCACAGTTGATATGATTTTTTTATTATAACACAATTGATTGTTTAAATGATTTGTTGAGCAATAATAATGTTATACTCCCTTTCATTTGATCACTTTTCCGCTCAATACAACCCCCTCAGATATCCCAGAACCCTTATTCATCCCTTGCTCATTGACAAGTTTAAACTATTTTTATGGATTGGATTGCATGGGTCTGATGTGTTGTTGAGCTAAACTTTGTTTCATATTTAAAGAGATGTCATGTATGGTTTGTTTAAGAAGATAGTTGCTAATGAATGTTGCATACAGGATGAGCTTCTTCAATAGAGGAATCCATGGCCGAAATAACAGGGGCAGAGGGAATTGAAACAAAGGCCCTAGAAGGCCTAGATTTTCGATACATTTTGATGCAGATCCACATGAGTTAAACCATCTCTTCCAAGCTGGATTTTTCAATTGGATTGGACAAGGGGTAGTCCAACCTAGGCCAGAAAGGCCTCCCTTCCAACCCCAACATGTCCCTGGTATCCTTGTCCCCCCTCATGTCTCATTACAACCTGAAGTCCCTGAAAATGATGGATGGAAAGAGATTGTTCACCCAACAATCTCCCAACATCGTGGTTGGCCCAATTTGTCTCTACCTGCTCCTCCACCAGTTAACTCAAATGTCCAAATTTCCCCTTGCACACTCACCTATACAATATTCCCACACAAGCAAGAGACTAAAAACTGAAGCTCACCACACGCATGATAAATGAAAAGTTGTTGTTGCCCCCTCAAGTGATTCAACCAAATCTGTTTCATCCTGCATGCACTTGAGAGATGACTACTCTCATGTTATCAGTGAGATCAAGCCTAAAGGCTCCACACAACCTAAGGCTAATTCAGAAAAGTCAAAGGGAGACAACAGGAACAAAGGGAAAATTGACTCCCAAAGTGGAAAATATGGTTTTTGAGTATATATTAGTATTGATTGTTGAGAACAATTGACTGTTGAAGTTTTTGGACAACATACTATTTTTGGATATTTTGGATATTATATTTTTTTGATATGGTTTAAAATATCATTGATATTAATTTTCAAATTATGAGAATAATGATGGGAGCCACAATGAGGGATGTGTTTGAGTGATTAACTAGTTGTGTTTAATTTTGTTAAGAAACTAAAGGGAGTCACAAGGGGTCCCACCTACTAGTTATTATTTATTAAAGACCCTTATTATTATTATATTAATTATTCTCCCTAAACTAAAAGTTAGTTGAGTTTTAGTTAACTTAACTAAAAGAGGTAGTTAAACTACTTCAACTAATTTTGATTGCTTAAAGGCAAAAGGAGAAGGAAGAACAAGAAATCTTAGAAGGAGAAAGCATACTAAGGTCTGCTCTTGAGTTTTATTTAGATAGTTTAGTTTTCATTCATTCATTAATTCATTAAAAGCCTAATTCTCTTTTATGACATCAGGGTCCTATTGTAGACAACAAGATTCAAGGTTGAATTACATCATTCAGACACTTGTTTTTCAGAGGTGTTGATCTATCTTTGATAGTCTGTGTAGACTTGTTTGTTTATGAATTAAATTTCATGATTGATAAAGGATATTGTCCAAAGTCGAGTGGGAAACAATCTGTGGCAAGCTGATCCAACTTTTAAAATTCAGTTTTTTACTTTCTGTTAGAAGTCCTTTTGTATGGTTTTCATCGGGGACATCTAAGTTTAACTTTGGTCCAAACTCCCTCAGGGATTCTTGTAAAGAGAACGATTATTTTGATTTATTTTAATGAAATAAGCGATTGTTATTCCGTCTCATCTGTGTTAATATGTGACTTGGTATTTTTGCTTTTGTCTCCACATTTAATTTTGCATATGTTATATTCAGAAAATTATATAAAATTGTTGAATTTTACAACAATTTTTTATTTATAAAAAATCAGCCTAAGCCCTTGTAACTAATACTTGTGGATGAGGAAACAAATTTTGAGGCTATAAATATAGGGTGATATTCCTGTCTATATTGCCTTAGCAAGCAAGATCTGAAAATGCTTGAGTAAGATTATTTCATATCTTTTCCTCAACAACACGATAGACAAAAAAGTTATGTTGATGCACATAGGACTGATTGAAGTTATAAATTGGGAAATCAAGTTTTCATTCATATCAGGCCTAATAAGAGTACCATTCGGTTCGGGAAGGAGACAAAGTTGTTGCCTCAATTTATAGGACAATTTAAAATCCAAAAGAGAATTGGACCTGTTGCCTATCGTCTTGTACAACCACCCCACTTGCATAAAACACATATTTTTTTTCATGTATATGTTCTACGTCGTTATGTTGTTGACGAATCTCATAAAGTGAATTGGAAGGAATTGCAGGTATTAGACGTGGGAACCCTCGCAGTCGAACCGTTATGCATATTGGACAATAGGGTTTGATAGTTCAGTAACCGTCTGGTATACCAAGTTAAGGTCCAGTGGGACAAGTATAGCCCATGATCTGCTACTTGAGAAGATGTAGAGACCTTACGATGAGATCATCTATCACTTTTTTGACCACCTCAAGAATATATTTTCCCGAAGTTTGGGTGTATGTAATGCCACCTTTTGACTTAGACAACTAGAATTACTTAAGGCCTAATCATCTTTAATTTCTATTCACCGTGAAACTATTAATGATGCACCTGAAGTTTTAAGACATATGAACTTATGTGAATGTCAATTCTATGAATGTTTAACGTTATTTGAATTATGTTGAATATTATGTGATCTATTTCTAACTTGAAAATTTTGACATTTAAAGTTGTTGGTACGTGGATACCGGATTTAGATTATGATTAAATGCATTTACATTATGATAATGCATGGATATGTATGGGTTTGTGTTATAGACTAATGTGCAGGTCAATAAGCTATGAAATAACTAAAATAAAAAGTTGATGAAGTGAACATCGACCAAGGAACAATATGGTATGAATTTTGTATGTGAAATTATATTGGTTCAAATGCATTACTATGATATATGGATAAGTGCAGGTTTTTCAGGTGGCGAGACTGCCTAAAACTGAATATATGATGAAAAAATTCCCAACAACATAGTGCCATTGTATCGTCCATGGTAGGGTGTTGACCCTAGTTCTATTAGGAGGGGTGGAGGCATTTCCCACTGTGTATCCTCTGAAACCTGTAGTCATGGGAGGACAGTGTTAGCTCATGCTCCCCTAGACGTGTGATGATGACTATCAGTTGCCTACTGGGGAAGCTTGGTCAAGAAAGTTGACACTTATGCTTACGGGTTCTATCTGGAGTTAGGTCAATATATTTGACGCTCCAAGATAGTCCAGCAGAGGAAGGATAGAGATGGAAGATGGAAGTAGGTTAGGGAGGAAGGATGACTAGAAGTAGTTGAGAGTGTGTGGGGATTTCGCCTTATGGTAGAATTTCGTGCTTTCCTCGTTTTAAAAAAGTATATATATATATATATATATATATATATATATGTTTATATTTTCTTAACTAAACTACAATTATCTAAGTGAATGTTGCTTGTGCTAAATTATTATAATTGAGGGATTTTGCAAACATTTAATTGGTCTACTATCTTTTATGAAATGAATGGTCTTATTGATTGGATTGGATGCATGCAAGAATTACTTTAGGAGTGATAATTATTGTCATTAGTGCATGTGTGAGTCTTGTATGTGCTAGCTACACATGCATGCCTTGCACATGGACACTAGTATGTATAAGTGTTTTAAATTGATGATGTTGTTTATTTGAAGTGGATGTATGAATAGTGTGTCATTACCCTTGTATTGTAAATTACTCTAACTTCAGGGTGAAGTTTCTTGAAGGGTGGGTGTATGTAACAACCCAAATTGATTATTTTTTATCATAGTTTTTAATTTAAATTTAATTGATTAATTTTTATCATAGTTTTTAATTTAAATTTAATTGATTAATTTTTATCATAGTTTTTAATTTAAATTTAATTGATTATTAAAATATATAAAATGAGCCTTTTATTATTTTATTATTAAAAGGTGGGTGAAGTAATTAATGGGAGGGAATAAGGCTGTTGGGGAATTAATGGGGTGATAAGGTTGTTGGGGAATTAATGAGGGGGATTTTAAGAGAAAGATAAGAAAGAAGGGGAGGACTTGGAAGGGGGGATGATTTTTGGTTTTGAGAAATGCTGAAAGATAGAGAAGGGGATAAAATTGGGAGAACAATTGTTTTTTTGGGGAACTCTCAAAGGGCACTGTTGTTGCTGGTAACTTTGGGGTCGGGGGCCAAGAAACTGCAAGGATTCATGAAGCTAGGGAGACAGAGAGGTTGTTTCTAGTTGGCTAGGAGGTTAATATTCAATTGGGCAGTTTGGGCAGGCACAAGAACAAGCGAACGAGGGGTTGAATCAACCAAATCTGTAGGTGGAGGTATGTATTTTACTAGTTGGTCTGTAATCCTTATGTTGTTATCATTAATATGCTGTTATTTTGTTGTTATTATGATGTTGTTGATGTTGTCATTATGTTGTTATCATTAATATGTTGTTGTTGTTTATTCATGGTATAAGAAAATATTGAAAGAATTTATAGACTAAATTCAGTCATTTCAATAGGAGATTTTAGAAAACATTTATTTATTTTTGAGTCCAAAAAAAAAAAAGATAGTTAGGCTCTACATATTTTTTAATTTTTTGTTTTTTTTTTCCTCTTTAGTTTTTTAAGTTTTTCTTTCATTTTTTTTGGTATCCATTTTTTTTTTTAATTTTTAATTTCAATTCTTTTATTTTTTTTAGTTTTTAATTTATCAAAAAAAATTGAGTTATATTTTTTTTGTTAAATATTTAAAAACAATGTTATTTAACTACATTGATTTTCTAAGTAGTGAAGTAAAGGTAAAAAATGTGTTAAAAATGATATTTTCCACTATATTTAAAAAGTATGGAACCATAAATTAATTAAGGAGCTGAAAAATCTTAATTTCAAAAAAGTAATTGGTAAACAATATTTTTAAGATTGAAAGAAGCATGAAAAAATGACTAAAAACACCATTGAAAAAAAATTTAGAAGAATTTGAAAATAGATGGAAAACAAGCATTTTAAAAAATAATGTGGAAACATTATGGATCATAAAATTTAAAATATCAAAAAAACCACCTAAAAAGGGAGGGGGGTGCTACCGGTAGCACCATTTTTAAAAATAGGGTAAAAATGTGCCCCCCCCCAAAAAAAAAACGAGAACTCTACAGAGTTCTTGTTAAGTTGGTAACTATGTTAATTATGATCATTTCTTTTACCATCTTCTTGTACATTTTTTTGGATATCCCTACCGACATGTATTGGTTTTCCCTTTGTTTTTCCTTTAGAGTTTTCATAATCTACCTGAAAAAAGAAAAGCCAAGAATTATCAGATATAAAAATCACGAATTTTTTTTTACAAAATAAGATTTCGATGCACATAGTAAATCAGTACAAACGAGTGCGTTAATCATATGTATACACACCAATATACTATAACAATGCACTTACAAAATTGAAAATGTTTGTTTACAAATTGTTGTATTCACGCGATGCTTTATAAATTAATAGAAGCACTGGTGCCTAAGTACTATTTATTGCGCATCACTCACCCTTGAACAAATTTAAAACATGATGGTTTTGATATTAAAAACAATATTATTTCCATTTTAAACTCAATGATGCTATTGACATGAACATACACACTGTTTCTGTATCCCAATATAGTGTGCACCGCTAATTGTGAAGACGATTAAAAAAAACTAAGAGTGGCAAGCCAATTTAAGATCCAATGCAATGAGTGGTTCCATTGCAACAGATACCAAATGCCCCATATATAAGTAAAGAAACCCTATAAAAATCTATTTCTTAAAAAATATTCTCGTTGTGAAATATAAAGAGGGAAAGCAAGAGAAACAACAAGGAAGCTAGGGCTTCCAATACCGAAGGTAACTATGAAACCCTTTTATTTTTTGAGAATGCACTAGAAATTGCTTGAATAAAATAAGGAAAATATTAAGATGATCAATATAATGAAATCACATACCTAAAATTTATCCTCTGTAGAATGTATGTGACCTACGGTGATCCCTTTCAAATTTGGCTCTTCGAAAAAATCCACCCACTCTGAAGTCTTTGTTGGTAAATCTCTCTTACACAAATCTCCCCTTTAAATTTTGGCAAAAGAATGAAAGAATGAATAGGGTTTTCATTTATAAATATATACATTTAGAAAAATTGAAATTCTCGCACGTTTTTTCGTTGTAAATTTTGGTGCATTGATGATAATCGCACGTTGTTATTTTTTTGTAACTTACTTTTCTGTTGCACTATACAGTTTATAGTGCATCGTTGCATTGTTTACGTAAAAATGCACTGAAAAACAATTGAATTTACAAAATGAAAATGCAAACATTCACATTTAAGTTTTGTGGAGGTTTTGCTTTGTAAAGGAAATAACATCTTAAATGCTTGCTCATTTTTTCATTGTATATTGTGGCGCACTGATGAAAAATGCGTGATGGTTTTTTTTACTCACTTGTTCGGTGCACTATATAGTTTATATAGCATCGATGCAATGTTTATGTAAAAACACATCGACAAACAATTTAATTCAAAAAATGAAAATGCAAACATCCACATTTAAATTTTGCGGAGGCAATAATGGAGGTCACTCTTCAGTGCCTCTCATAATTTACTGCATCGGTGCATTTTGGATATTCATATGCATTAAGTTTTATACATAAGTGCACTGTTAACTTTTAAAAAAAAATCAAAATTCTATTTGAAGTTAGATTGTTCTATTCTTCCCAAGATGATGGTTTTGGCTCAAATGCAAGAAATTTTTTCATAATATCAAATAGTTGATTCTTCAAATTGTAGCTCATCCCATGTCATTACAAGTGCTTCAAGTTCTCCCCCACCGATTGTAGTAAGTCTAGATTTTATTTATAATTCATTTATCTCATTAAATTTATATTATGTATGCACATGTAGTTGAATAATTGTCCACTAAATTTTGCAAGATCGTGATTCAAGATTGAGTTCAGATGTGCAAGACATTCTACTAGTCCCCAAATGTCGTAAGTTCTTATCAAGCGAAAAATACCACAGAAAAATGTTTTATGAAAATGGACAACTACTTTACCCTAACAAATGTAATATGCCATCTTCCAACAACCAGCCTAGGTCAATGATATTACATTGTAAATTGGATCTCTATTATGACACCATGTGGGGTGTAAGAAAAAAATGATTGAATAATTTCATTTTTTAATTTTTAATGGAACTAATGTGAATGCATTATTTAATTCAACATTTGTTTTATAAAGTGGTTGGTTGCATGTTTATTATTGGGAAAAAAAATTCCATGCTTCTAATAAATGTTTGGTATAATGTTTGAACATACCAAATGTATTGTGTTACTAATATTGTCGATGTAATGTTCAATATTTTTACAATCAAGATTCTAACAACGAGCGACTTGTATATCATCTATCGTTGCACCCCACTACGATGTCAAGTCACAATTTTCTATTAAGCAAGCATAGCTCAAAGAGGAACTATATTGAGCATGGTTGAATCAATCACCTATTCAATTCCCACAATGTCTTGAGTCACCAATTCAAAACCTCTATAATAAAACTAGTTCTTCACATGTTTTTTTTCCACGAAAAAACATAATTTTATTCATCCGAGGAGACAAAATTACATTTTGTAGGTGTCATATAGCACTGATCATCTGGAATAAACATAAGATGATTCATGGTCGCAACCGAATAGGAATAACTCCAAAAACAAAAAGGAGCTTCATCTAAAAAAAGTTCATAACACAGTGAATATACATCAGATTTTAACAAAAAATAGAGCTCAAGTAAAGAGCATCAATAGTACATATTTAAGGTATGTAGCTTACAGACATAGTAATTGTCGCAGCCAGTAATTTTTAGTGGTTTTGATTAAATTTTACATACATGATCTGTTATGTTTTGAAAGAAGAATCCACAAAAATAAAGAGTGATATTAGGTTGGTTGAATGAAGTTTTCTAAGAAAAGAATATGGTAGAATTCATTAGCCTCCTCACCTGCCATTTATGTGATGTGCTAGCTGCCAAAAAGGATTTGAAGTCCATCTTTTGATAATGAGTCTGCTAGCTAGTTGTGTTCCATATATACATGAGAGAGGGTGTGAGAAGCAAATGTGTTCATAAGTCTAAATATTTCTTCCAATATTGTCAATAAAATGATATTATGACATATTTGAGTTTTCCGAGACCAATCGATAGCATTCATAGAGTCACGAAAGAATTGAATAGAATGAATCTCTTTTTCCACTGCAAATTGTAATAGAATATTTAATGACATAATCTCAGCATATTGTTTTGATCACATTCCCAATCCCATCTTGATTTTGAAGAAATGTGAATCCGATAAAAGTATATGCTTCCTAGTCCTTTATTCTTTTCTACATTTAGAGTAATCATGCTATCAACAAGATGACTTAGCTCTCATGAAACTCGGAAATGAAAGAATGAATATCAGAAATCTCATTTGAAACAAGAGAAAACCTTATCACAAGTATCTCTCTCTATTTTCTCCTCCCCTTTCTTTGTCCTTGCTTTCTTCCTTTTGTTCTTCAAAAAGTAGTTTAAGTGTTTCAAATACCTTTTGTTACTAAAGTTATATTACTTTAGTTAATAATAAGACAACTTATTTGTGATAAGGATAAATAATAATAACATATAATAATTAATAGGTGGGGGCCCTATATGTCTGCATTTGTTTTATTTTCAATATTCTCTTGTTCCTCCACATTTTAATCAAGATATCACATTTACATCATCATAAACATATATATCAAAAGCAACCAAAGTAACCATGATCCATAATTAAATACACATGTATCTCTCAAAATACTTTAAAGGCATGATATAAGTTTCTCAAAAAAACAATTGTCATGTCAGTTATCCAAAAATATGAGCCTCAAATGTCAAACTAAAATGTCATCATGAAAATAAAGTAAAGTAAAAAATAATATTTCCTTTTTGAAGTAGACTCTCACTGTCTACTTCCTTCTGATAATGTTGCCCTATGTTTGAGTAAATCTGCATTAGCAGAATTCTTCTCTTAAACCTTTGACACTTCTGGGTGCATGTCATCAAATGTGATTTTTCTTACACCATATTCAAGTTTGAGAGGTAGGGACTTGACGATGAATAAGGATGTCTCTGGCAAATCTGAATGAACATAAATGACAGGCTAATTTCCTTTACTTGACTCTGGCTCAATAGCTAAGGCTTTATAATTCTTTGGGATATGAGCAGAATGAACATGTGAGGCAACATAAGCAACATGTTGTACTTGTAATAAAGGAGGAGGAGGAGGGAGTGGCAGTGACATGGTAGGCCCATGACCTATACCAAAGGGAGGATTAACAAGAACATTATTCTGGCCATCATTGATTGGAGGCTCATGAGGTTGCCTATGGGGTTGTTCGGGAATGTATGCAATACTTGGGTGAGGTTGAAGAGGAGGCATACCTAGTGGATGAGGGGACTGGAAGGTAGGGTGTCCCACGAGGTTTAAATAACAATTTTGGACCAACTGGTTAAACTCCTCAGAATTTGCATCAAAATGGATGGAAAACCTCGTCCTTTTATTTCTACCTCTTTGCCCAAATGCATTGGGAACAATTCATGTGTTCCTCCTATTGCCCATGTTTCTAGAGCGAGTGTTGCCTCTGCTGAAGAAACTCATACAAATATTCACCAATGATCAAATTAGTAAACACAAGTCACAATATGTTAATCATCAATTACTATTTTTCCTAAAACATAATTAAATAATGGCTCTGAACCAACCAGTCAATCAAGCATATTAAAAGAAACCAGGAAACCAAGGATGAATATCACAACTGTTCTTTCTATGCTTGTTTTCCAAAACATCATTCAAACTATAAATATTTACTATATTGTCACTAATCTCATTGAACATGGGAAAGTGAATGTAAATGGGATTATAATGATAAATAATAATGAAAAGAAGACTTGTAATTTATGAAAAATGAAATATATGATAGGAATGCATGATAATGTTCATAATCCATATCAATTATGCTTACAACTTATCCCATTTTCAGTCTAGACAAAGTTCATATCAACATGCTCTATAAACCATTGTTTGTTATCTTTTATGCATATAAGTACACCCTATAATTCACTCAAGTCACAAATTGTTCAACGACCATACATACTAAATTGCCAACATAATTATTCTTTTAAAGTTCTTTTCTATTTATATAACAGTGGGAAAAGTTTATGAAATTAAATAAAATATGATTTAGGACTTTGGGAATAATTAATGGAAAATGATATACTATGAGAGGGTTTGGTCCTGTTATAAAAAGAACAATAACTTTTAAAATTGCATATCAAACTTCCATTCCTTTTTCAAAATGTGTGTTTTTATCATATTTTACTAATATCTCTTTCAGCTATCAAAACTCATGAATATCCTGGTCTATTATCAAGTCTTTACATGATCATAGCACAATCTGTTTAAGAAAAGTGCTACTCTTAGCTATCAAAACTTCAAAGAGAGGTCATGATCAATAGAGGAACATAGTGCGAAAATAGTCATAATGTTGTAGCATGTCGAACCATAGCCATACAAAAAAATACTCTCAAGAGAGAATGTATTAAACATGACAATTTTGTAGATAACCAAAGTTCAAAATACGACAAGATAGTCAAACGATATATCACTCCTTAAAGAATAGAATTTGTTAACCATGACTTCGAATTCAAAATATTATGCTTGGTTATCAAAACAACAGTTCGTGTTGACTCTTCATGTCAATTCATAGACAATTATCTGTCACATAATATGAGTTTGAAACTCAATGAAAACTCAACACTGAATAAAAGCCGACATCTTATTTATGTAAAGCCACATAATGACCCGCATACCAACCATAAAATTTAATTAAACATTTATCAAATTGTGGGTTCAAATCCAACTTTGGGCCAAGATCCAACAAATGATATAGGTTCACATATTGTTGTATGCAAGGTGTTTAAAACTAAATTACCATAGTATAGGTGTGGATTCAAAACCCAAAAAGTCAAGATTTAACAAAGCAATGCACCCAACTTTCATGATTGTAGACAATACATTGCTTGGTTCTATGAGCTATGAGGGAAGGTACAACTCTTACGGACTTCTAAACTCAACCAAAAACAATCTCATATATTTTCATGAGTTTGAAACCCAAATCAACCAAAATATTTGTTGATCAAAAGAGAATAAAACATCTTGTAAACACCCATTCAAAGAGTTGAACAATCATTTAAAAAGTTATAGGTTCAAAACCGACTTCGACTACCTCAAGACTTATTCACAAAAAAAACTTTAAAAACCCAAAATTTGACCAGGACCAAGGTTCAACTTCATTTATCGTTGGAATAATTCATATTTTAATCAAAATGAGCTATATGGATCATGGGTGTGGGTTTGAAACTTAAAATAACAAGAACCCATCATGATTCTCAAGTAGTTATAACCAAAACAAACAATTTGAACACACTATCCACCATTTGAATACCCATTGAGGACGCAGGTTCAAAACGCAAAACGCAAACGATAACCAAGAACCAAACCCAAGTCTCATACTTATCGACAAAATTCAAATGCTTGGCTTTGCAATTTACAAACAACTTGTATAAACCCTTGAATCATTTCAAAAAAATTATCTTTTTGCTGGGAGTTCGAAATTAGAGTCAACCTAAACCTTTGGTGGTAAGAAAATTGTATTCATTCACTCAAAATTATGTTGAGTTCATGGGTTCAAACCCAATCCAACTTTAGTAATTGGAAAATCATTTAAATGTTGGTCAAAAGTTTCTCAAATAACCCAATACCAATGCATATAAAATTTGCAATTTCAAAACTTTAAAACAACATGGGGCCCATATTCGAAATGAACAACCTATAGTAAAACCATATTTCAAATTGGGATACTGAACAATAGAGGAAATACCAAAACAACTTGAGCCAAGGTCACATTTTCAATGAATTTCGAATGGGTTTACTCCAAAAATATCAAACTAATAATTTCTTAAAAGAAAATGGAAAATGAAAAGCATAGAGTGAAGAAAGATTTATTCTAGAGTAATCACTTGAGAAAAAACTTTGAACCATTACATCATTCATAACAAAAAAGAAGGGAAAAGAGCAACATACCCACAACCAGTCAAGAACAAAGCCATTATTAAACTATTATTGTGCAAAATATATGCAAGTGATGCTTAACAATTTGATATTGGCATACCTAAGCTCGAGCACTTTTATACCAATGATGACAGGAAAAAATGGTTGCCAGAACTACCAGGAGTTGAGCTTCCACAACTGCAACCAAACGAAATGACCAAAACCCAAGGCCGAAGAAGGGTGGTATATGCGGTACTGTGGGATTACTTACCCACCTCCTTGCAAAATTAATTGCATGGACAACCCATCAAGTCAGGTTCAAAACAAAAATCCTATATGCGTGACACATAACACCTCATACCATTTGCATGAACCACGATATGTCATACCAACCAATTGTAGTCTGAAACCAGATGCCAAGTAAGCACATAACCACACACTATATCAACTTTTTAATCATGGCCATCATTACTTATCACTTTATAATAATGAATAATCATATAAATAGGTTAGGGTTTAACCATTTTCATTTGCAATTTAAATTATACACCATATGTTCCATATATCACATATATAATAACCCAAACTTTGCACCAATGACAATATATGCTCCATTTATATGTTAAACCAAAATAAACTCAAGACTTTTTTAAACTTATATCATTTCGTGACATAATCTTTGTTTCCATATAAAACAAATAAGTCTTGTAAGGTGAAAGATATACCATAGATTTGTAGAAAGATCATTGTATATGCTTGATAAAAACCTTCTTATATATATGTTGTATATAAAACCATGTTCTCCACTCATCAGAGAATATATTTATTGCATGTATAAGAATGATGTAAACATATTTTGTATGTGCAATGTAAATCACATAATTTTCATGTTTCATAAGTGATATGTCAATGAGTTGAAGAATGGGGACAATCAACCATCATTGTTAAGCATCAAACTGAAGCGCATCCAACCATAAAATCATGTCAATAATCACGACTTTAAAACTTTCATCAGAATACCATTGATGCAGATATATATGTATGTTGTGGGAAATACTTGAAAATAAAATTTTATGTGTTTTCTCCTAGGGAACCCCACTTATTAATATTATATCATGGTATAAATAAATAGGCCTTGCAATAATTTGCATGCTTTTATAACAAGTGACGAGAATTTGAGTCAATAAGACCTATGAGATCATCCAACACATTGGACAAATGGCCTACAAATTGGCTCTTCTAGCACTCCAAGATTCATATAGTATTTAATGTGTCTTGTCTAAGGAAGGTTGCAGGATTGAAGTGCAAGGTGCAAACCAACTTACCTGGACTTTATGAAGAAGGATCCATTTGGCTTAAGCTAGAAGTAGTATTGGATACTAGAGAGCATCAATTGCGCCAGTACACAATTAGTGAAGTATCGATCCAATGGAAATACATGCCACCCGAAGATGCCACATGGGAACCAACCACGATCCTGCAACAATTTCCTCATCTTCAACCTTGAGGAAAACACGACTTTCAAAGGGGGAGGACATGTTAGGGTCCTACCCTAAACTCCCTACTTTCTGCTACCTAGGAGTTGGTTAATTTTTGTATGCAACCATCCTCTTTGAATAAGGCCCATTAGATAGTAGTGGATAATTATTTAATGTAAAATGGTCCACTTTATAAGGCCCACTAGGTAATTGGTACTCATTAGTGATAAGACCACAAGTAGTTAGTGTTTTTTCTATGGAAAAACTATTTAAAGAGATAGGAGACTATGGAATGTTTTGTCTTGTGTTGTTTATTTAGAGATCTACCCATTCAAAGGTCGCCCCACCTTAAGAGAAAAGTGAACACTATATTACTTCTTCACATTATCAATATACAAGGGTATATTTATAGATTTTATCTTATTGTCTCTTTTTTTTTGTTATTATGTAATTATATTCTCTATATACCCAGTTGTGTTTCAATTTTCAAGGGTTAAGGAACATTGTATAGAAAGTGAAGGATTCATTTATCTTCAATTTCCAAGGTAAATTTTGTGTGCTCAAATTGATTGTTGAGGTGCTCAACAATTTTTTTCTAAATTATCACATCCATGTTGTCAGATGACAAAAGTATCATCCACAATTTAGGTGTAGATGAAAATAACCAAGTGTCATTCACAACTTGTTTTCCAAATCTTACATGAACAAATTGGAAACAATGGGTGACAAAGGTGACCCCATCACCACACCATATATTTTCTCATATTTTTTCCCTTGGAAGAGAAAAAAGTAGACTTCAAAAAAATTTCAATAAACTCTATTATTTTTTCATTTTTGATCCCCTTTATAGCTTCAAGTTCCCCATTGTTAATCCACATTCTTGATTAATATTTGCACATACATACTTATCCTTAAAATTATTCCTTTTCATTTTTCTTTTCCTCTTAGATCTCCTTACTTAGTATATTTTTCCTTTTTAATTACAGGCTCTAGGTCATACTACCATCAAATTCTCATATCCACACACTCGCAAACCCTTGTATTCATACTTAGTCTATTTTTCTCTTCTTCAAATTTTCCGACACTTATTATTTTTCGAGTGATGCGGGTATACAACATGTCCCAGACTTGTATGTCTTTAGGTCCACAAACCCGCAATCATGCTACCCAAAAATTGCACCTCTTACCCCCACATCCTCTAAATTGCACCTTTTATCTTACATTTTCATACTTAGTTGTTTTCTTGAAATTCGGATGCGGGACGACTCACTATCCCATTTACCTTTTCTTCTGTCTCCAGACCCGTATGCCTGTCGACCCGCAATATTGTCATCTACAAAATGTAACTCTTAGTTTCACAACCCACAAAACACCCTATCCCATATTTAGACAATTTTCTTACTTCGGCTGCGGGGTGCTTTCACAATTATTTTTTCACTCGCATATGCTCCCAGGCTTGTAAACCCGCAAACTAGCATACTACAAAACACACCTTCCAAACCTCATAATGCACCCCCATACTTAACCACTTTTCATCCACCATGAAATCACATCACCACTTCCCATCGTGTTTATTTCCCCCTGCCCCATGTGAGAACATAATGTCGTTATTAAATTAGCGATGATCTCATAAACCTTGTAATAAATTCAAAAATCTTGTCGTGCAAGCTAACAAATTTGAAATAAGAAATACGACGATTAAACTATCAGAGCAATATGTGGTAATTAAATAAGAACTAGCATGCCAAGCTGTAAATATCGACAATAACACCACCTATTGCCAAAACTAAAAAACAGATAAATATTGTCAAGTAAGAGAAAGGAATTATATTGTGGGGATACACTAAACACACTTGGGCTTGAAGATCAATATTTCTAGTGGTCGTGAGCATACAACTATTACAAGTCTCTCTCTCCAGCTCAGAAAAAGACAAATATGATCTGGACTTCAGGAATAGTCGTTGCTAGTTGTATTCCAGAGGCAACAAATTCCAGAGAGCTTGTTCAATGGTGTGTAGATCAATTCAATTTGGAGAAGAGAATAATCCAACTTCAAGGAAAACAACCTATCTCTTTAGCTCCTTCAATATTTACCAAAATGCTACGGCTCCCTACATCCACTATGTGATTCAAAGGTGAAGAGGCTAATGAATTCCTCAAACAACATAAAGGAGGATAAACATTTCTTAGTAATTATATGGTTGACCCAAACAATAACAATAGTGCTTCCAAGATTGAGGTAAGCTCCTTGAAATACCCATACAAGGAATTTGTCTGGTTATTTGCTCATATTATTGGTATGGAATCTATGACATCTATACCAAGAAATATTATCTATGTTCTTCACTTTTCTCTGCATGAAAACACCATCATAGATTGGGGCCACATTATTTCTAGTGAAGTTTCATTTCTATTAAATAATTTGAAAATGACCCAAAAAATTTATATGACATCCTACCTCATTTTCACCATAGCCTACTACCATGTGTTTGAGGACTTGCCGAGGGCAAGAAGCACTAATTTTAATATGGATCCAGTCTACGCTTGATATTCATCTTTGTGGAGACACAAAGCTCAATATACTTTTTACCCGATTCACAATAATTTTATTTCATAATTCAAAAAATTAGTTTTTGTCCCTAACATGTCAAGGTTATCACTTAAAGCCACCACCTTTCTCGCAGGGAAAGGATTTTTCGAGACTAATGAAGATTTTAGTATTATCATGTTATTTGGATGTAAAGAGAAGCCTTTCGTTCTCCCGTTTTATATATCAGACATACATTTTGTTGTGGAATTTTACAAGCAGTACAAAACTTGGGCTCACTTCTTCAACGAGAAGAGAAAGAAGCAATTCATCCCCCTGCCATGGAAAATTGGAGAAATTATTGTAAAACATATATCCCATTTGGATGAACTTGCAGGTCATTTTGACCAACTCATCTTAAAAGAAGTTGAACTTGTTGAGGGTTTTGACCCCAAATGATATGTTTACTGCACATATGGCCTCAATTGATTATTCTTCTTATTTTACCAAAATTGATCAATTTAAAGGAGGTGGAGATAATTTAGATCTCCCTGAGATTTCGACGGACCAAGTTTCAAATGACATGGAGGAATTAATCAGTATTAATGAAGGATATTGATAGCATGGAAGAGAAGTAGCAGATACAAACCCCAATTCAACTATTGTATCTCAAAAGAGTACCCCGATAAGAACAAATCCTAGGAGCAGTGGTTTAGACATGGAAAAAACAACAACCATAAGTTCATATGATAGTGGTGATAAGGACCCACCAAAGAAAAACCTTGAAAAATCTCATACTATATATACTTCTTCCAAAAGAAAAAGGGATACACAAAAAACAGGGCTAGGCATACTTGAAAACCAATAAATACCACGATCTATGGATGTGGATGAAGTTATTGAAGAACCCAATTGGTTTGAGCAAAGACTACTGGAAACTCGAGAAATTGTTGAAGCCCTAGTCACCCAGGAACCAGTGATATTTGAAGAGGAATCTATAACCTTGCACCACACAGACTACAATTGAGTGTGCGAAAAATTGTTAATTGAAAAATTCAATACAAAAAATAAAAAGTCATTAGAGAAATGGAAATCAACAATTGATTTCAATGGGGTTGCACCATAAAAAATTGTACAATTTCACGATGCAACAGGAGAAGCCTTAAAATAGTCTGTTAGTACTATGGAAAAGAAAATTTTGGAATTAAAACAAAGAATAAAATAATTAGAAGCAACATTAATTCCATGATGTTTGTTTCCACAACCTTTGAACACAATTCAACCAACACTCACTTTAGATAATATCCAGAAAATCAGTAAAAAAATTGTAAAGGTTCATCAAGTTTACTGCAAACAATAAGAAAATATGTTGGAGCGAGATCCATCAAAGAATAGATTTGATTCAAGAAATTTGAGAACTTGCACAAAATTCCACTAATTTTGCAACAAGAATTACATATTTCAAAGAATATCTTCAAAAATATTTGGAGAATGATGAAGGTTTCTACAAGGATGTTGTGGGTACATTCTCTGCCAAAGTTTCAATCTTGAGAAATATCCATAGAAGAGAGCAAAACCTTCCTTCAAATATCTGGATGAAACAAATTCATGCATGCTACTTGAAGAGAATAAAGAATTTGAGAGAAATGATAAGTGAACTAGATGCTTTGAAGAACAAAAGAGGTGACATATTATTTAAGCTAGTTGATCTCACGAAAGAACTTGATGGCCCAAAACTATTAACGGATACAATACTTTCATCAAAAGAACAATTATTAGAACAACTTAATGTATTGAAAGTTGCATGGGAAAACGAGTTCATTGAAAAAATAGAATTCTCCAAGGAAGAAGTCGAAAGGTGGCTAGTTAGATACATTAATAGAAATGATGAGGTAGATAACACGTTGCAGTAATCAAGCATGGACTTGAGACAAATGGAGAATTAATTGTTCGAAATAAAGACAAGGTATGAGATCGCAGTGGTCCCCATGAGGGAATATATTGAAGAATGGTTAATAAAATCCTTAATCAAAATCACCGAGCTTGAAAAACAAGAAACGATTGTAGTAGTTATGCCACCTCAACCACAACAAATTTCTACAAAAGAGGCACCTCCAAGCAAGTAACAGGTTCATAAAAACTTTCCATCACAATGAGTCAAGTAGTAACCCTACTCCTCTTCTTGTTATCATTCTTCTATAATCATTTGTCACATTGCCTTCCATTTCCTAGTAGTCTGTGAAATCCAGGTTAATCTTTGATTGTTTTTTTTTTGTCTTTCGGGTCTTTTCATTTTATGGTTTGCAGGAGCCCCATCCTAGTCATCTCTAAAGGACAAACACAAATCTTTATTTTCAATACATTTACCTTGTATTTTTAAAGACATATTTATTATTTTAAAGGTTACCAGAGAACTAATTTGGGATATTACATTACTATAATCTCAAAGACTTTGGTTTCAAGCTAGAGATTCCAAATGTGCATCTATCATAATATTTTGAGTGCTTAGTGAAATAATCATTTAAAACTCTTTACCATATGCAGAATATACTTTCTTGTTTGTTGTCCTTAGATATTGTGTTCTATCTTGATGAATGTTGTGATGGAAATGTCATCCTGTTTATTTTCATACTCTGTTGGCTTATGAATTCTGTAATATATTGTAAATAATTTATTTTTATAAGATACCTAGTTCCATCTCAGGTATTCTTTGCATGTGAATATTTATTTTAAATAATCTCGGTCCTTTTCAGGCATTATTTATAATTATGCATACAATTTTAAAATAGAGGAGTAGCACTTCTTAAAAAACACAAAGGGATTTATCTTCGTGAGGTTGACTCAAAGACCGTAAAATAGTCTTTTATATCAACACCCATCTATAGGAATTTTCATATAATGAAATACTACATCGAAGCTAACACTAATATAATGTGTCAAGGTTAATGTCCTAGATTATTTTGACAAAAAAGGTTGAGCCCTTCACAAAGGAATCTGTATTCACCAGCAAAGGTTTGATATTATGCTCCAAGTGTTTAGCAAGCTTATATGTTGGTCTCGATATTAAGTTTATAATGGGCCTTAGAGGAGCTCCTTCTTTATGAATTTCTAGAAAGCCATAAATCCTAGGAATGGATGAGCCATTAATTATCAACCACTTCTTGTAATCCCCTTACAAGTTAGATTTGTTGATGGAATTGGAAACCTCCTTTGAAACTTTGCTAAGAGGGTTTTCAACAAGTTTATTATAACTWCAGGTATTGTTCAGGTGGTCGAGCATTTTCTSCAAATAGATGTTTTTGCTCATGATTACTACTACTACTCCCTTATCTACCTTAAGAATCATAATCTTAGTATTTTTATTGAGTGATTTTAGAGCAAGATGTACTTACTTAGATATTTTGCTTCTAGGAGGATTGCATGCYAGATAATTAAARAGAAATCMTGTCAAATTCCATCCTTCATGGTACCCRTTAATTTCTTTATTCCATCCTCTATACTACACATTTTATCCTTAATTGGAACTCTTTGTGGAGCAAAGGAAAAACYTAGACCCTTACTCAAGCATATTCATTGACCTCATAGTTGGAGAGGTTCRCCRTTATCTTTCTACATTGTTATATATTCTATTGAGGTGTCAAATTCATCATATTGTGTTGAGTGGTACAACATGAACTTTCAYGGTCCCCCCTATTCATATTCAAGTCCCKTCTTTCAAACCTCTCTATTTTGGAGATAAGTGTCTCCACCATACCTACARACATRGTTAGATATTTCATTTGAGTTATTGAGCATTCTTTTGAACTTGTGTGAGGGTTGTTAGGGTTGTGATGTGTTGATCTACATTCATTGATCAACGTTAGTGTATAAAAATCCATCCTTAGTCTTATTCTTTCCTTCTTATGTTTCTTGTATGTTTTATACTTAACCATTTTCCATTTGAAATGTGGGTTGAAGAGAGGGTTGTCACAAAGTCCACAAACCTACAAGACTATACTTAGTCATTTTTCTTACTCAATGATCCTGACACTTAACCATTTTTCTTTGTTGCAGAAGTCCTGTTGCGAGAGACTAAGCCACTCCTCATCCCTCAAATACCCAAGTCCTGCAACCTGCAAACCTGTAACACTAAAAAATACTTCTCCTATTTCCACATCATTCATAATGCACCCTTTAGCTTTTCCCTAGACCTGCAATCCCACATCCCACATATCCACGTTCTCCAAAATGACTTACTCATTTCTGCAACTCACAAAAGTGACCCTTTTGGTACTTAGTATATTTCATCAATGTGGATGTGGGAGTCCCTCTTGCTTCTCTTTCCGTTCTCCATGCCCCACAATCCTACAAATTTGTGTTCTCCAAAATGACTTACTCATTTCTACAACTCGCAAAAGCGATCCTTTTGGTACTTAGTATATTTCATCAATGTGGATGAGCGAGTCCCTCTTATTTCTCTTTTCGTTCTTCATACCCCACAGTCCCGCGTCCCACATTCCCACATTCATCATAATGCACTTTCCATTCCTCACTTAGTACCTCCATAATTAACCATAATTCATGTTCCCCAATACCATATCACCATTCCTGATGACATTTACTCCCCACCACCACATCATCTGCCACTTGTGTGAATCTAATATTGTTGTTAAGTAGTGTGAATTTTGTAAAGGATTTGTAATAAATCCAAAATTAGACCATACAAATTGGCAACTTTGAATTAAGAGCTACAATAGTCGATAACCAAGGAAATACGTGGCAAAATAAATAAACAATTAAATTCCTTACTATAAAAGATTATATCAACAAAAGAACCACATATTCATAAAATAAGAAAATATGTATAACGACATGTCAAATAAAAGGAAAGACTTGTATTGTGGAGATACTGTAAACACCCTTGGATGTGAAGACCACCAATTCTAGTGGTCACATGCATATAAGTGGTATTTGTCTCTCCCACCTACAGAGAAGGAATTGAAGAAAGTCTAGAGTTCAGACATTGCATTGGTCGGGTGCGCACCAGAGGTAGAAGACGTTAAAGAGTTGGTCCTACGGTGTGTCGATAAGTTTGATACAAAGCGAAGAATCATTCAAATATAAGGAAATCCACTGATTTGTTTGTCCCCTTCAATATTTAGGAGGATGTTGCAACTTCTGGACCTCATTATGTTATTCAAGAATGCAGAGGTGGATGAGTTTCTCAAAGAACACGGAGGAGGAACAAATATTCTTGAAAGTTATCTCACAAACATGAGAATTGACATCAATTCTACTTAGGTTGAGGTATGCTCTCTGAAGTACCCATATAAATAGTTTTACTATATTTTTTTCAAAATAATTGGACTAGAGTCCATGAACTCAGTGCCAAAATACATTGTGTACATTCTCCCTCATGTTATTCATGAAAATTCCATGATTGACTGAGCTCACATCATCTCAAATGAGATTTCATTTCAAGTGGGGAGCTTGAGAAAAACTAAGAAATTTTACATGAATTCATATTTGGTTTTTGTTATAGTTTACTGTCACATATTTAAGGACTTGCCTAGAGTAAGAAATTTTGATTTCAAGAAAGAACCAGCTTAGAGTAAGAAATTTTGATTTCAAGAAAGAACCAGCTTATGTTTGGTACTCGGTGTTATGGAGGCATAAGGCCCCATATAATTTTTATGAAGTCCAAAATGGTTTTCTGTCTTCTTTTAAGAAAATGATTCACGGTCATACTGCGTCAAGGATATATTGGAAGATGCATCCTTTCTCGCCCAGAAAGGAGTTTTTGAAGCTTTGGAGGAATTCAGTTTTCTGAGATTGTATGGATTCCAGGGGAAACCTTGTTGTTACCATTCTATGTGTCTAACAGACTTAATTTCCTCATTGAAGTGTGTAGAACATTATACGTATCGGTTGAGCATGTTTCTATATATATTCTATTTAACCAAGAACACTCATGCATTTTATCTTATCAACCAAGGTTGCAATGTACTTGCGAGATATCACGCACTATGTGTGTGAGCTGCAAATTCTTAGGTTGTACTTGTTTGTTAATATGCTTCTACAAGAATGAAATTACATTGTTATCTAATAAATGAAATGACATTGTGGAAAATCAAACACACCACACTTGCAGAAAAGTAAACACACCACACTTGCGGAAAAGTAAACACACCACACTTGAATTAGCATGAATGATTGTGATAATTCAAGTGGTATTGGCTCTTCAAGGTAATTTAAAGACTGTGTATTAGTTCACAATGTTACCATGCTTTGTTTTACCATTTCTATTATCATCTATCATTCATGCATAGATCTACACTTCTCATTGATCATGAATTAAAAAATAAATGTGGAAAAGAACATGTAAAAGAGTTTAAGCTACATGAATTAAAAAGAACATGCAACCTATGGAAATAACCTACATATATACAACTTGTAAATGAAATATAATAACAACAAAGTAAAACTAGATGAGAAAATAAATAAGATTTATATACATCAAACATAACTATCTACAGATCCACGACTCTTTTTCTCTAGAGTGCCCCCCCTCTAGAGAGCATGGAGCTGGGATATATCACAACAACACCCACAACTGAAATCAACACTTAAAACATACAAAGTAACCAACAAATGTTGAATAGGCTTGAGCACTCTGTTGTTTATTCAATAAATCTCCCAATGTTTTACATTGTATCTCTGAATTACTCAGAGTCTACCTTACTACAATATATATAAGAAAGAGATCCATGTCATTCTTGGAATATAAAAAACAACCACAAAAGATAACAAAATAAAATAATGAAGATCCCTTGTTTCTCTATCGCATGGGTAAGATAAAGAGCTTGTAATGGTTGCCAGAACTTTCATTTACGTTTCTAGGAGCTAAATATGGTTACAGATGCTCGAACTAGAAGTTAAAAATTCTCTCAGGTGATGCTCGTTGTTTATGGATGCCAAAAATAGCGCGTGGAAGGTGAAACCACTGCGTAGATGCTCTAGACATCACCCAACATATTTGTGAGACGGGAAGACTATTATATGTTGCCCAAAATTGACCCAAGCATTAATTATTTGGTTGATCCTCCTTCATTCGCCATTTGAGTCATTATAACACTTCCCCTCAACCATAGACAAGTTGGTAACTAGGAAAATTAATTTATTCTTCAAGTGGATGCTTGGATATCTTCTAAATTGTTGCTCACTTGATTATTGGGTATTTAAATTTGTGGCATCTTTTATTAGATCACGCCATGCAAATATCTCTCACAAATTCTTCTAATGTCAATACTTTAGTGTTGGTTCTACGAACCCCCCCTTTGCAATGATGAGTTGAGGTTCCATAGAAGTTAAGGTGATGTATGGTTATTTAATAATAATTTAGTTTTATATCTTTGGACGCAAACCATTGTCTAGCATCTATGTGTCAGCTTCGCCAGACATTCATAAAATGCACATGCTGGAGGCTTGGATTTAGAAGCTGAGTAGTTTGTCTTCTTGAACCTGAAAGGGGGCCTTGAGCAATATCAACTTGTAAAAAATAGAGCAATATCCTACAACAACTTGTCCATGCGTCAACCATTACTTCAAAAATAAATACAAAGTACGCTAATTCCCCCTAACGTTAATCATAATTCATTGAAGTACTAAGAAATGAAATGGAAAACACTTGGATCTTAGATCTCCCACATGAGAATAAAAATGGGCTAATACAGGGTTACGTGTACACGAAAAGGGATTAAAAATGGGGAAAATGGAATGTCAAAAGATACTAATTTTGCGACTCATCACCTCCAAGTGGGGCCCACTTCATCCTTTTATAAAAGATATTTAATAATTTTTTACTTCCAAAACTTGAAGTTGACTGTCTAAAAAAAGTGGACTATATTTTAATTTTATGAGCATGATAAGTGACTTCTCAGCCATGGAAACCATTCTATAAATAATCTTCATTATTCCATCTTTCCAATGAGTCATCTTGAGTGAAATTTGGAGGTCTGGATCTCAACTTATAGCCTCGGGAAGTCGAGGTTCTAAATAAATTTCCCAACAAATCATGAAACGATATTTGACTTTTCTTTTAATTTCTAAAAACAACATGGCTAAATTCTGCCATTGGAACCTGTCTCATTGTCTTCCTTGTCAAATTGTCTTTCCAACAAGGTCTTGTTTTCCCAAAACGAACGTCTGAATCAAGAGTTATGAGCTTTGGAAACTAGAGACTCGGCCACCATCGATTTGGTTCGTGGGTAAATCTTGTCCCTTGATTTGATTCTGACATTTTTAGTCCCACATTCATTTGGGAAGGGAAACAATTAGTGTTTATAACGAATATGCCTCCCTTATCATTCATGTGTGAAGTGAAGGAGCTTATGGAATCCTTAGTGTAGCTCTCGTGCCTTAGAAAAATTCATAAGTTTGTAATATCTTGGTCGCCCAATCATCAGCTAGTCACTGCCCAGTCGACATGTGAATCTCTAGCACGTCACATCCAATCACCACCTAGTCACATGCCATGTGCCTTGGGAGGCGTGCCCATAAATAAAGGGAAATAAACTTAGGATATAATATTAAAAAATAAATGAAGTGTTTACATGAATGCAAAGGTAGGTGAGGTAAATCTTCGTAAAAAGACCAAGTATAAAGAGGTTGCAAGGTTACATGAATGTGGATGTAGGGGATCGGGGTTTTGGTAAGACGTAGTTAAAAGGAGTTGTAAAAATGTCTAAGTGTTGAGGAGTGGGACTATGCACAAGCGGGACCATGGAGGAGGGAGAGTAGGAGGATGGTGGATGAGGTAAGACTTACTAAAAAAGGAGTTGTAAAAATGTCTAAGTGTTGAAGGAAGTCTTGAGAGAGGAGTGGGATCGGAAGGATCGAGACTATGGACGAGCGGGAGTGCAGGGTATATAGAAGAGTCATAAAAATCATGTGGCCTTGCAGACCCACGGTAAGTCATAAGAACTTCATGGACCTGCAGTAAGTCACAAGAAATTTGACTAAGTATTGGGGAGAGAAGGTAAACCATAGAGTTATGTGAAATGTGGAAATGAAATATGGAACAAAGTTTACGTGAAATATGGAAAATGAAAAAGGGAAAAGGAAAATAAGAAACACAAATAGAAAATGGAAAATGGAAAAGGAAAGGAAAAGAAAAATAGAAATGGAAAGGAAATGGAAAATGGAAATAGAAGATAATGGAAATGGAAAATGAAATAATGGAAGTATAGAAATAAAAAATGAGAGTAGAAATGGCTAAGTATGGAATATGAAATAGGTTAAGTATGGAGAGTAGAGTGGAAGAGAGAAATGACTAAGTATAAAGAGGAGAGTAAGGAATGTGAGAGAAATTACTAAGTGTGGGATGAGAGTATGAAATAAGAAGAGAAATGAAGGGATAATAGAGGAAGTTGTAAAAATGGTTAAGTATGGAGATGGAGAGATGGAGAATAATGAGTTGTGTGAGGAATGGGAAAATGGAGTGGGAAAATGACTAACTATGGAGATGGAGAGGAGGTGGAAAGTGTTGGAGGAGGTGAAAGGAGGGGGAAATGTAGTTGAAAAAGGACTAAGTGGTTCACATAGAAGAAGAGGGGAAAAGGGGCACAACACTTAGAAAAAATTCCTCATCAATTCTTCAAAGTTCTTCTTGCAATCTCTTTGTCGGGCGATTGGACAAAACTATGAGTATCTCAAGCATACAGACTCGGATTTTAATTCTGTAAAATGCATGACGAAGTTGAGACTGAGGGATATCCCATGAGCTGAAGAGAATACACAAATTCCTCCTTCTGATATCGTTTTTTTTATTCCAAGGAGTGGAAAATCAAGGTGATCATTTTTTTTATCAACAAGATTGAACCCCAGATACTTGATACCTTCACTTAGATCCAAGCGCTGAAAAGGAAAGTTCCTTTCAAAATCTAGGCTAAGTTCGTCATCAATACCTAAAGTAAAGAAAGTTGAATTTGTACCATTTACCTCCATTCCTGTCGTCGAATTGTAAATTTGTAGTAATTCCTGCATCAAAGATCCTTCCCTCCTAGAACTGTAACAGAATAAAAGGACATCGTCCACAAATAAAATGTGAGACAAAGCTTCACCCTTGATCCTCACTCCATGAATTCACCTCATCCTCCTCATCTCCAACAAAGATCAACTTAAATCGTTTTCTATTAAGAGAAACAAGTAGGGCGATAAAGGGTGGCCTTGCCTAAGCTCTCTAGTAGGCTTGAAGAAGTTGGAGGCAACTCCATTTATCAAAACATCAAAGTTAGAAGTTGTAACACAACACAATATCCATCTGGCCAAAGGTATCGAAAAACCAAGACGAATAAGCAATAACCGGAGGTACAACCATGAAACTCTGTCATAAGCTTTTGATAAATCAAGATTAATAACCATTGTTTGCCTGCTAGAGATCTTGATCGAGTGTAATCCCTCCTAGGTTGTACCAACATCCTCGTGAATCTGTCTTCCCCTTAAAAAAACCAAATTGTTCAGCTGAAACATACTCAGAGAGTATAGGCTTCAACCTTGTAGAAATCACTTTAGCAATTATCTTATATAAACAATTACACAAGGAGATAGGTCTAAAACCATCAAAAGATTCAGGACAGTCTTGCTTAGGTATTAGCGCTAAAAATATTTCATTTAAGCCTCCTTCCATTCTTCCTAAAGTTTTTAGCTCCACCACCTGCAATAAGTCCATACCTAGTAAATCAAGGAACTCAATATAAAATTCCACTGACAACCCATCCAATCCAGGACTCTTGTCCTTTTTAAAATTTTGCAGGACTAAAATCAATTCTTCCTTTCTGACAAATTTGAACAACTCCCCACTCTTTTCCTTAGTAACCATTCGTGGAAAATAATAAATAACTTTCAAATTTTCATCCAAATTAACCCTTTCTAGATCCTTACAAATCCCATGAAAATAATTGACTCCAAGTTCAGCTAAACCATTAGAGCCTTCAACATTTGTACCCCCTTGGTCCTGCAACTCCCAAATAGTATTGATACTTTGTCTATAATTTGAAAAGGAGTGAAATAACTTTGTATTATTGTCTCCTAATTCTAACCAAACAACCATGCTTTTGATCCGTAAATATGCTCCTTTATCCATCATAAGTTTCAATTTATTTGCCTCACACTACTTTAATCTAACCAAAGATTCTTCTCTAGAGGGATCTGACACCATGGACTATTACAAACATAATAATAATAATAAATAATCATTTAATTAAATCAAGAGGCACACACCTCTTCATCAAAGGGGCATGTACCTCCTCACCTTGTGACCAATCAATGTTATATAGTAAACTGTCACAAGGGTATTGCCATAATCTATGATTCATCTTATAAATCAATTCATCAATCAATATATTTATTCATTCAATATTTAGTAAATAACAATTAACCTGCTATAGTGATATCAAAGTAGGTTCTGATCTAGCTTATGCCATTAATTCACACCCATCCATGTTTTCGCCTCATTTTCCCGCCTCACACACAACCCACGTTCTAACACAACAAAGAAATACTCTGTAGGAAGGTCTAACAAGTATGTACCACCTCATTTGAGGGAAGGCAAAGCCGGTAGTCGGGATTCAAATAAAAAATGGGAAAGCAAATGTCGATATTGTGGAGACAAATGGTCATCTGGGCACAAATGAAACAGTAAAAAATTATATACTTGTGAAGCAGAGAAAGAGTCAAACACATCTGACAGTGATTCAGATAACGAAAGTGAAAAGGAAGGTGATTCCCCCAATACATAACCAAAAGAGGCCATGCCCAACATATCCTTAGTAGATATTACAGGGATAGCTCAACCGCAAACATTAAAACTAAGAGGGCACATACAAAAGGAGAATGTCACCATTATTGTAGATATAGGGAGCACCGACAATTTTATAGACATAAATGTTGCAAGGAAATTAAACCTATTCATATATCTAACCGCATATATAAGAGTAATGGTTGCAGATGGGAAAAAAATTGATGGAGTATGAAAATGTCACAAGGTCAAGCTTCAGATAGAAGATTACGAATTGGAAACATGGTTCTACAGAGTACCCTTGGGAGGAGTAGACGTTGTCTTGTGAATTCAATGGTTACAAACGTCAGGGACTTATTCTGCAAATCACCAAAAATAGTTTATAAAATTAAAATGGGAAGGAAGATGATACAAATTATACGGATTCCAGCCACCCCCCACCCAAATTATATCCCCACGACAAATGGAAAAAATCATTCGAAAAGGAGCACCATCTTACATGGCACACTGTCGTCAAATGGAGTTATTAACAACAGAAATAGTCCAATCTCAACACCCGAAGATTCAAACATTAATAAAAAAATATGACAAGGTATTCCAAGACCTACCTATGAAGTTGCCGCCAGAAAGAAAGATAGAGCATATAATCGAGGTTAAGCAAGATTTAGCTCCAATTAATATCAAACCTTATCGATACCCTCACCACTATAAGACATAGATAGAAAGGCTAATCCAAGACCTACTAAAATGTGGGGTTATTACAACAAGCAAGAGCCTAGATGCAACCCCATAATCTTGGTTAGAAAAAATGATGGATCTTTTAGACTATGTATAGACAATCGAGGGTTAAATAAAATAACTATAAAAAACAAATTTCCTATACCCTTCATAGATGAGTTGCTAGACGAACTCCATGGAGCTAAATACTTCTCAAAATTGGATCTAAGATTAGGGTACTACCAGATTCGAGTAAGATTAAAGGATGTACCTAAAACTATTTTTCAGACACACGAAGGTCACTATGAGTTTAAAGTCATGTCATTTGGGTTAACCAGTGCCCCAGCTACCTTCCAAGCAACTATGAATCAACTCTTTCACCCCTACTTAAGGAAGTTCGTATTGGTATTCTTTGATGATATTCTTATTTACAATAAAACTTGGAAGGAACATATGAAGCATTTAGAGCAGGTTCTTTCTCTCTTAGAGAAAAAATAGTTCTATGCAAAACTATCAAAATGTTTGTTTGGTAAAGAAGAAATATAATACATTGGTCATGTCATATCCCGAGAAGGAGTCAAGGTGGACCCCAATAAAATCAAGGCAATCACAGAATGGCCCAGACTAGAGAACATATCAAAACTAAGGGGATTCCTTGGATTAACAGGTTATTATCGAAGATTTATCAAGAATATGCTCATTTGACAACACCATTGGCAAACTTATGAAAGAAAAATTCCTTCAAATGGGATAACAATGCAGAAAAATGTTTTGAAACATTAAAAAGGGTTATGTTGTCTACACCAGTGTTAGCAACACCAGATTTTACAAAACCCTTTGTAGTAGAATGTGATGCATCGTGAATTGGAATAGGAGCAGTATTAATGCAAGATGGCCACCCAATAACATTTGAAAGTCGAAATCTCCATAGAAGGGAAGAGTTAAAATCTACCTATAATAAGGAAATGTTAGCCATTATGCATGCATTAGCTAAGTGGCGACAATATCTCTTAGGAAACAAATCTTCGATATGTACTAATCACAATAGTCTTCAATACTTACTACGACAAAAAACTTTGTCCATAGAACAAAAAAAGTGGATGGAGAAACTTTCCACCTTTGATATGGAAATAATACACAAAAAAGGGAAAGACAATGTAGTTGTTGATGCACTATCACGAAAATATGAGGAAGTAAGAGCATATGCAACAATGGTAGTGATTATTGATTAGTTAGATGAGATCTGAGTCGAATATGCCAAAGATCTTGAAGCCAACTCAATAATCAACAATCCGGACCAAAATCTCAAATTTGAATGGCAAAATGACATTTTATGGTATAAGGAGAGAATCTATTTAATTCCATCTTCAAATTCAAAATGAAAGTCTTAAAGGAGTCACACAGCTCCCCAGCATCAAGACATGTGGGTTTTTTCAAAACCTACTATAATGCACGACAATCATTCTATTGGAAAGGAATGAATAAGGATATTCAAAAATTCGTTGTCGAATGTGAAATATGTCAAAGGAACAAAAATGAAAATGTCACGACTCCAAGATTACTTCAATCCCTACATATTCCTGACCAAAAATGGGAAGAGATCTCAATGGATTTCATTGAAGGGCTACCCATGTCTGACAGGACGGATAAATTTTTTGTTGTGGTTGATAGATTAACCAAATATGCACATTTCATGGCAGTAAGGAAAACTGACTCAACAAAGAAAATCACACATGTTTTTTGTAAAAACATTTATAAATTGCATGGATTTCTGAAGGTTATTGTCAGCGATAGGGATGTAAAATTTAAAGGAAATTTTTGGAGAGATTTTTGCAAACAAACAAGAATATCCCTTAATATGAGCTCCGCCTACCATCCACAAACAGATAATCAAACAGAAATTGTAAATAAATTCTTAGAAACTTACCTACAATGCTTTGTGACAGATAAGCACAATAAATGGTCTCAATGGTTACATTTAGTCGAATGGTGGTATAACTCTACATTTCACACTTCCGCTAAAATGACTCCTTTCCAAGCCTTATATGGTTATGAACCACCTAAATGGAAAGAGTTTGCACTAATTAATACTAATGTCCAAGCAGTAAGGAATAAGCTAGAGGAAGAACAAAAAATCGTCCAAATATTAAAAGAAAACCTAACAACAACTTGTAATTAAATGAAACAACTAACAGACCAACATAGGCCAGAAAGAGAATTTGAAGAAGGAGATTGGGTGTTTGTACGACTTCAACCCTACAAACAAGTATCCCTTAAGCAACAAGGGAAAAACAAATTGGCTCCAAAATTCTATGGACCTTTTCAAATTAACAAAAAGATTAGCAAAGTCGTTTATGGATTGGAATATCCAGACAATTGTCGCATTCAAAATGTCTTCCACATCTCATGTCTCAAGAAAGTGCTTGGGCAAGCTCAACCAGGTCAAACAAAAATCCCTGAATTAGATGACGAAGGAAGAATTATTTTAGAACCAGAAGGCATTCTTGCCACTAAGAAAAAGGTGTTACGTTCCAGAACCATTAAAGAATATCTCATCGAATGGAAAAATTGTCCAGAGGAAGATTCATCATGGGAGTCTGAACATTTCCTCCGACAATACCCATCACTACCCTTGCTTTGAGGACAAAGAAAAATCTTAAGGGGGTGGCAATGTTACAAACATAATAATAATAATAATAATAAATAATCATTTAATTAAATCAAGAGGCACGTACCTCCTCACCTTGTGATCAGTGAATGCTATATAGTAAACCGTCACGAGGGTATTGTAATCATCTATGATTCATCTTATAAGTCAATTCATCAATCAATATATTTATTCATTCAGTCTTCAGTAAATAACAATTAACCTACTGCATGGACCAACCTCTCAAGTTTCTTTTCCACCTCCTTGAACAAACGATCTATATTACGATATCTCTCACCTACCCAAGTGGCCACCCTCTCTTTAATATTTTTAAGAGCCCGAGTGAACTGTTGGCCTGCAGAGAGTTATGAGGAGGGGTCAAAAGGAACCCAATTCTCTTTTACTAAATTCATCAACTCTTCCTCTTTTGACCACACCAGATTAAACTTAAATGGAGTTCTTGTACAGGGATCATTGAGGTCAAGTTCAAGTACTATTGGAAAGTGATCTGAACATTGACTCAGATCAAACCAAGACTTGTACATCACCACCTTATGAAAAATTGAATTATGAACCACGAATATATCCAAACGCTTGAGAACATTTTCTTTTCCAACCCTATTATTACTCCATGTAGGTTGTTATTTACCAACCCACATGCTTCCAACCTTTTTGCAAAAAAATCAGCAAGGCAGTCCACCCTTACATAGTCTTCCCAAACCTCTCTTCAGCTCAAAGTAAAATTCAATTCACCCCCCAAAATTAAATTATCAAACTTCAAGCATTGAACGTTGAAGAGCCTCTCCTAAAACCTTTATTTCTCCTCATAAGGCCCATATACATTGAGAAAAGTAAAGACTTGACCTAGGATTTTGTTGAAGATCTTCGTACACAAGCATGAGGAGATAGTAAAAGAATTGGTCAGAGTAATATTATGGTTCCATCCTGTAATAATACCCCCGGACTGGCCATCTGCATCTACTACTAAGAATTCCCAATTTCTTAAAGACTGCATCGGTTCACTTATTAGTGAAACCCCTTTCCCCAAAGTCTCTTGTAAAAATAATACATCTAGTCGGTGAAGCTCCATCAACTGCTTCAAGGCCAACTTCTTGGCTAATGCTAGGAATTCCCAATTTCTTAAGACTTCCTCAGTTCACTTATTAGTGAAACCACTTTCCCCATAGTCTCTTGTAAAAAGAATACATCTAGTCGATGAAGCTCCATCAATCGCTTCAAGGCCAACTTCTTGGCTTGCCCCCCCAACCCTTGGATATTAAGAGAGAGTAACTTCATGGAGGAATTAGGCATAGGGCATGGTTTTCTCTAAGGACCCCAATAATGATTTTTTGTCGACCTTGGTTAATCTCCCTAATGTTCTTCTCCTAAGCTCTTTTCAGGGCATATTTTCTCCCCACGTGAGAAGACCCCAACTCCAACAAAGAATCTTGTCCCAAACCTCCGAACTATAGGAAAAATCAAGGCCTCCAGTCCCCATTAGAGGGCTAAAATGACAACGATTTCCTCCTCTGGAAAAGGAGGAAGAGGAATCTATAACAATCTTCCCCTTCAAGTCTTGAGAAGCTCCAAAAGAAGGAACTGAATTCTTCGAAAGGTCTATAGAGTCCCCAAGGAAGGATAAGGTCTAACGTGGCTCCGGAGGAACCGAAGTACTTGAAGGATCTTTATTATTTTTAATATTATCTAACTGATAGCTAGTCTCCAATCCAAAAACATCTTTGTCATCCCCAAAATAAGAAAAGGGAAAAAAAGAGTCAGTATGAATGAACTTACTCGAGAAAGTATTTGGCTCCATCTCGCAACCACAAGTCCTCTTATTAGAAGTCGGTGGGGTATAATCATAAGCTATAGACATGAAATCTTCCTTACTTGTTACCACGTTTGAAAAACTCCTCGATTCTTCAATGAGGGGAATGGAGAGATCCCCTATCAAAAGACTCCCGAGAGGAGAATCCTCCACTTGACCCACATTCACAAATTGTGAGTTGTCATCAATAATTTGCTTCCCTAGTGACAAAGTGGGAGTTGAAGCAAGGTTTATTGTTCCTCCCAACTCACTAGCAATCCTACCCTTCCTCCTCCACACCTTTCTAACTAACGATTTATCACAATCGTTGAAGACATGACCCTACTCATGGCACCGAGCACACTAAAAAGGTATCTTCAGATAATCCAACATTTGAGTATGTCTCTTCCCATTCCAGACTAAATCCATGGATTCAAAGAGACATTTGTTGACATTTATTTCCACAAGAACCCTAACCATCGTGCGAGTATCACTAGTAAAAAAACTATCATCAACCAGGACAGTCTTTCCCAGAACATTCCCTATGGCCCTTATTGTTGGCTCAGACCCAAATTCCATTGACAAATTGGGTAACTTAACACATACTGGAGTGCTCCCAAAAAAATCGTCTTTAGGATCAAATAGAGGTGACTACAGCTTCAAGGATAACATAGAATTGTCCAAAAACCACATACCTTTCATAACTGCATTCGCATCCTCCACCGAACGAAATATGCAACCCAACCATCCTCTCGACAACAAATGAAAAGTCATACATAACCCATCACTGGAACCACGCTTCATTCACCCACCTCTGGATCTGATCCATCCCCACCTGTCGACCCAGAAACTTTCCTACCAACGTTTTCCCTGCCAAATCCAATATTTGATCCACCCTTATGTCCTCTCCTACAACCAAAGAAGCTCCCCCTCAGATTTTGACAACGCTTCGCTTTCTCCTCAGAGGCTTCAAGCCATGGCTCAAAGGTAAAGCCCCTTGTAATAAACGAAGATCTAAATGACCTTCGATGAAACCCTCACTTATCGTAACAATTACAAGGTCTATGACATTGATAAACCCATCCAGACACTTCACAAACCTAACCTCCTCCTCTTCTCTACAACTTAGTTCCCCAATCGAAAATCTCAAACCCAAATGGTCACCTTCGACTCGAGTAGCTTCTATTTTCCTCGAGCTACTCGCCACCTCATTCGAACCACTTTCGAGATCCTCCATCCTATCTCGAACTTTATGGATAGGTGCAAAGAACCCCCAAGTCTCTGTACAAATATTTGATCATCATATAATAAGTCATCGTCATAGTCCACCAGTTGGACATCATTGTAACACAATGTTTTCCCCAACACGAAAATATATGTCTAAATGTTGCCATAGGTCATGGCTAGTATGTTTAATGTTTTGGGACCTAGATGAACAATTAAAACGATAAAATGCATTTTGATGATAATTAAAAGAAATTGTTGATGTGTGGAGCACTTACACAGAAAATGATGCCATGAGGGGGAACCCTTAATGGTTGAGATGACATATGCCAGACAATACCCTGCTAAATTAAAATATTCAAACCCAAAACCATTCAAGTTGGTGGTTGGGTGGTCCTCCTCAAAAATCAATGAGAGAATGGGCAGAGTACCCATCTAGAAGTTTATGATTTGACCCGCAAATTTGGGGGATTTGACCCACAAAATCTTGTTGCAGAAGACAAGAAAATGAGGAAAATCGTTGGTAGAAGAGAGAGGACACACACGGTTGGGTCAGGGGAACAAATCTGAGTGTAGAAGAGTGTGTGAAACTCTCTGGTTCTTAGCAAAAACAGAGGAAAGTCAATTTATATGTGTTCTGGGTGAGAAAATAGCAAATACATTCTCTAACCCAAGCTGATAAAAGGGGCTGCGAATTTTGGGTATTTAGTTGTGACTCCCTGAGTCAAGAAAAGGCCCCCTTGCTTGGTGGAATAGGAGATATTTTGCTAAATTATGTTGGTGAAGGAGAGTGGTCTTCATCTTTTTATTTATGTTAACGAGTGAGAATTTCCCTCGTGGCATCATCTTCTGGCTAGGGGGTGGTTAGCTGCAAGAATAGACAAAATACAGATATGCCTACGGTTGGGTGGAAAGAGGTTCACCCATCAGCAATTGCCAATTTACCTTTAACTCTCAGATAAGTGTTTCTATAATTTACATATGCCAAGATAAGTTTCTTAATGCTATAGAATTTATGTTTTAGTTTTATGAAGAATTGAGATTATGTTCAAATAATTAAATTTGTTGCTTCATATGTCTAGCTAAATGTAAAATATGAAGAGAGTTGTGTAAAGATATATTATGTTGTTTGCCTCTGATTGTTTCTACTTTTATAGATTGTTGTAAGAAATTATGTGTAACTTTGAGTAAGAACAGAGTGTTGGTTGGGCATTGGCATCCCATATGTGCGAATATAATTCATGGGTTAGTAATGAAGACTAAGTTGTCAAAGTCTTCAAAGAACATTTGAAGTTAAGAAAGTATAATCTCTATTAAATGAATGATGTTCTCTTTAATACTGAAGTTATAAATCAATTCTTGGAAGTGACATGTCCCTAGTTAAAGATCAAGCCTTAGGACCTTCTTGGAAGGTTTAGTTGAATGCTAAATATTTTGTGGAAGCATGAGAAAAAGAACTTAGCTTCCAACCAACATAATGAGCATGATGAGCTTGACAAGGGGGAGTCCTGGAATGAAAGTTTGACCATGACTTTGGCCTCATAAGTTTAGGAAAATTAGTAGAGAGGATAAGACATTTTAACATTGGGAATTTGTAAATAAAATGAAATCAAGAATATATGTTTTGTAATTAATTTGTCTTATTAAGACATGGTAAGAATGAAATTTCTTACCTTGATTTACTCAGTAAAACCATGTCCAAAGGTAAAGACTTGAAATGGTGGCTCTTCCCTAAATAGTAGTAAAGATTTGCATGAAGAGTAATGTGCTACCTTGATTGGCTATTAGGCCTAGGGTTTGCGTCCAAAATTATTCTCTATCAAGGTTAAGGCGCTCGGGGGTGGCTTCGCTTATGGTTAAACGATATTGCTATATTGTCTATGGCTAAACGAGCACACCTATTATTTTCTAACAGTTTATGGGCCCACCACTATCTTCGAACAGTCTAACCATTGGAAGATAGATTGGGAGGATTTGCTCAGTTGCAGTTGCAGTTGCAGTCAAAGTTTTTGTTGCAGCAACGAAACCCTAACCCTCTTGTTGAGGCACTGTTGGGTCGCCAAAGTACCATCTTTTCACTTCACTTTCACTTCACTTTTTACCATATTCCGCTTTCCCATACCCTTACATTAAACCATTTTCATGATTACATGGGTTTTAGACATATTATTTTCCAATGCATCTATTTTAGTGTTTTTGAGTGAATTTATGATTAAATATTGGAAAAATAACATGTTTACACTTATATATGAAAGTGGGATGAGTTTCATGATGTTTACAGGTGTATTTGAAGACTCCAACAAAGTCAAACTTGACCATCAAGCCTCAAATTCGAATTTCCTCTTCAACCCCTTGAAGATTTAATAAAGATTTGGAGATCTACTCAAGTATCTTGGATGGAGATTAATCATGAAAGAAATATTTGTGAGAGGATTTGTAGAGATATCACTTGATAGGTGTGAGCACATGGTTGTAACCAAATGAGACATTTGTGGATCTAGGAGAG
>ML781179.1:261466-272214 GCA_009831015.1 Picea engelmannii | reverse complement strand
AGAGGACCTCCTGAAAGGGAGCTAGTGTTTTCTTTCCTACAACAACTAAGTCTTATTAAGTGGAATGAAAGAGTTAGGATTTGATTGAATTTTCTTAGATTAGAGTTAGATGCCTACTCCTGCATATATTTTGTTGGCATCATTACAAGCTTACGAGCATCCCTGATTGATAATTAAATGAAAGCAATTTAAGCAATTGAATTGTCCCAACAGGCACCTTAAGTGAAGAGATTGACCTAATTTCTGGATAGCCTAGTACGCCCTAACCTAGCGAACCTCCTGGTACTTTGTGGAGTGAGTGACTTATTCAATACCTCCCTAGCTAGGAGGGAGTGTTGATATTATGGTGGTTGCAGGAGGTATTAACCTCCACGTGTAACCCTGACAAGAATAGAATATTTCAAGAAGCAAGAAGAAACCCTAAAGACTTGGACATAACCCTAGAAGAGAAGTCGGCTAAAGAGAATATTTTTTATATTGAGTCTTTAGCCTCCAGAAAGAGAAGTCGGCCCGGATAGCTTAAAGAGAACAGTATAAATATAGGGTGCCAAAGCTCATTTGGTACACAACAGCTCGCAACTGCAGAAAATCAATAAGTGCGCAACTCTAGAGAGTAGTTGCAACTGCAGCCACTGCAACTACTATTTTCGATTTTAGGCTTGGACTTTCTCTTGTTTATGGTTGGGACTTTCTGCTTGGTATGCTAACTCTGGAGAGTAATGTGCTACCTTGATTGGCTATTAGGCCTAGGATTTGCTTCCAGAATTATTCTTTGTCAAGGTTAAGTTGTTCGGGGGTGGCTTCGGCCTATGGTTGGGTGACAATATTGCTATATTGTCTATAGTTAAATGAGCAATATGTTGGCCCACATGGTTGAGTTCTCATCCTTTCAAAGCAACAGATAATCATTATCACCAGGAGCAGCAAGCATGGCGATGAAGATCAACAATATTTCGACGTGGTCAATCCCCAAGCTCAAACTGAAGTTTACCTCAATCACCACAACAAATGCCATCGTCTTCTCTTCTACCAGAAGAGTGTCTTCTGTGAACGCTACAAATTCAAATGCACTCCTCTTTTCATCCCAACCACACAGACAAATGAATACGAATGAACGCACTCTCTCCTTCACAGAGTCTGAAACTTTCTAGGAAACGAAGAAGCCCAAATACTGGAAGCCAATGTGTCTTTACTATACTTAGAACAAGTGCACCAAGGTATCGTCTTTGCAATATTCTTGACCGACAAACCTATTTGTATAGTTTCATAATTTGAAGTATGATATTTTCCTGTACCATTTCGTGGGGTTATATATATGGAAATCGAAAGGCTTGGTTCAGTATTAATAACATTCTCGCTTAACAGATTTCTTTGACATATTTTCGTCTGAAGTTATGGGGATTTATTATTTTTCTCATCCCAATATATGTACCAATCAGAAGTGTCCCTAAAATCAGAGGAATTTATGTCATTCCTTGAAGTTGTTGATTACGGTCTTCAAAAGAGTTATAAGAGCACACTGAAATTCAATCTACGGTGAAATTATCAACATGATGATAAGTAACATGTAATGAAATTAATGTCGCCAATGTTGTTGGGCATTTGACTCGTTCCATATCGTCAGGTACCTGGTTTGAATCTCCTGGGTTAGGCGCACTAGTATACACCATCTGGTTTGAATCTCCTGTGTTAGGTGCACTAGTATACACCATCTGATTTGAATCTCCTGGGTTAGGTGTGTTGATAGTATGGTAGTTGTGGGAGGTATTAACCTCCATGTGTAACCTTGACAAGAATAGAATATTCTGGGAAGCAAGAAGAAACCCTAAATACTTGGACATAACCCTAGAAGAGAAGTCGACTAAAAAGAATATTGTATATTGAGTCTTTAGCCTTCAGAAAGAGAAATCGGCCCAGACAGCGTAAAGAGAACAGTATAAATATAGGGTGCCAGAGCTCAATTGGTACACAACAGCTCGCAACTGCAGAAAATTATTAAGTGTGCAAGTCTGGAGAGTAGCTGGAGCTGCAACTATTGCAACTAGTATTTTCAGTCTTAGGCTTGGACTTTCTCTTGGTTATGGTTTGGAATTTCTACTTGGTATGCTGACTCTGGAGAGTGATGCGCTACCTTGATTAGCTATTAGTCCTACGGTTTGCTTCCAGAATTATTCTCTATCAAGGTTAAGGTGCTCGGGGGTGGCTTCAACCTATGGTTGGGTGACAATATTGCTATATTGTCTATGGTTAAACGAGCACAGATATTATTTTCTGTGAGAATCTGGAAGAGCATCTGCCCTCAGAATGTAAAACATCAGCCATGGGCTATCTGGACTATTCTTCTCAAGCATAGAAGAATAATTGTCCTTGATTTCTGAGCCTGAACCATTCATCTGACACTAATCATGGTGCAACCTGGAGAGAATGAGTCTGCCCTAGGGAATGCATGTCCCTGATTGTTGAACCTGGATCATTCACCTAACTGGGCCATTCCTTTGACACTAATCATAGTGCAACCTGGATAGAATGAGTCTTCCCTAGGGAATGACTGTCCGGACCATTTCCTAATGGAAATGATTGTCCTGCACCAACCTCCAAAACGAACCATTCTTCGAAACTGCTCACGACTGTGAACTTCGAAAGAATGACTACCCAGCGAGGCAAACCATTCTACTTGACCACTACTTAGAGTGACTGCCAATCAACAACAATCAACAATCATTGTCTATGGCACATCAACGATCTATCAAACCATTTTCATTACAAAAATGATTGTCCGATCTGGACCATTTTCCGAACTGGAAAATGTTTGTCCATCAAAAATCTCAAACTACTTTTTGAACTGGAAAGGAACTACTCACCCTGGACCATTTTTCGAACTGAAAAATGATTTTCCATAAATCAATGACATATCAGTGCTCCCTCCCAACCTGGGAGTAATCTCTTCCTTTTTCAATAAGGAATTTGTTTCCACGAGCCTCATCTTGTTTCTTAAGTACGGAAACTTTTCATCTTGGACAGGGGCTTTATCAAAATATCTTATATCTACTCATCAGTGGAGATATACTAGAGAACCACTTCTCTCTTCTAGTTTTTATCATGGAGAATATAATGCTTGATCTCAATGTACTTTGGTTTGTCATGGAACACTGGTTTTCTCTGAAGGCTTTCACATAGCTCTGATCATTACAATATATCATGGTTGAATTCAGTTATTTTGTTTCCTACTAGCTCATGACATCATGGTAAAGCTCAAACTGAAACATATCCAATTAGCACTTCTTCTGTCATCATGAGAGTTTGTCATGGATTAGCAATCCATCATCCCGGACTTCTAAGTAACCATTATGATACACTATCTCTATCATAGAAAGTTTTCACCACGCTTTTGTTGTGCATGAGAGGCTCTGTAGCAGGTTGTTTGAATCCATACAAGGTCTTCTTCCATCTGTATACAAGGGTCTATTTCTGGTATACCTCAAAACCTTGAGGTTGCTCTACATACGCTTCTTCTTCAATTGCTCCGTTGAGAAGAATAGTCTTTACATTCATCTGATATAAACTCCAACCCATTGCAAACGATATAATGATTCATGTAGAGGTATGTCTGGTTACTGGAACAATCTATCATCATAGTCTTCTCCCTCCTTCTGGGAGAACCTCTAGTTTTGAATCTTGCAATGTTTCCATTCATAAGTCTTTCATACATTGTTCTTCATCACAACTTCCATTTCTTCTGCTTGATTGCTTCTAGTGGGTTTAAACCAAGCTGGTGGTCTTTGTGATTCTCGGTATAATAACTGGTTGTTCTGGATTTTCTTTCTTTCTTGGAATCTTCATGTTCTTCCTCATGTTCCTCTTTAGCTTTTGGGTCCATGGAGTCTTCTATAGATTCCATGCTCTGAGGATTCCAACTTCTTCCTTTCATCATAAGATCATGGATGTAGATGGAAAACCAAGGATACTTATGTCTTCTTTTCGAAGAAGACTTCTTCTATAGTCAAATTGAACACGTGATGCTTATCATGGCTGTGACTATCAATTGGAACATGGACAGATACTTCATAATCCTCAATGGATCATATCATTTAGGGTTAGCTCCCTCTTAATCCTTGCTTCATTCATGAATGTATCCTTATTCTTTTGAAATTTTGTAATCAACTCCCTCCATCTAAGAGAGTCCATGCTTTCGTCTGCATCCTTTGTTGCCTTCTGCAAAGTGTCACAAGTCTTTTTCTAATTTCCTCTTGATTGCTGACTTCTTTTTGTTTTGACTTCTTCTGAGTTTCTTCAAGTTTGATTCTGATTTCGGCTTATCTTGCAGTTGTTACTTATGTAATAGCTTCCACATGAATAGTTACCAAGGATTATCAACATACTTCATCTTTTCATGTGTATTGCTTGACTTGTAGTCATTGTAATAACAATCCTTATCTTGTTATTCTTCCATAGGTGTTATTTCAATGACCATCTTATCTTCTAAGAAATAGATATACATGAACTATGTAAACATGGTATGTATAAGGACTATGTTACAGAAGAATAATGTTACCTTGACTAGAAGAAGAAATATGCTTCATCTTGTTTGACTTTCTTTGAGGGGTCCTTTTCTTCGGCAACTATTGCTTCGTGTGTTTCCTTCATTTTCTTTAACTCAGGACAATGATTCTTGTAGTGACCATATTTTCGACAGTTGAAGCATTGTATTTTTGAGATATCCTTCTCTTGATTTGGTTTCTTCCTTGAATCAAGCTTCTTCTTATTCCTGAATTTCTTGAACTTTGTTGTGTAGGCTTGAAAATCATCTTTCCTTTGGTTTTTCTCTTTTGCGTTAATTCTTAATTCTTCTTGTGCACAACAAGTCCAAAGTTCTTCAAATGTAGGATACTCCTTTCTTGTGTTCATGCTTGCGGCAAATGCATCCCATGTCTTGGGAAGGCCATTGAGTACTATATTTACCATTTCTTTTTCTGAAATGATTTTTTCAATAGCTTGTAGTTGATCTCTTAACTGAGAGATTCTCACAAGGTATGATGTTATGATGTCATCATCATTCATTTTCATGTCTTAGAGCTCATTCTTCAGACTCATTACTTGCCCAATGTTTATGACTGAGAATAGGTTAGTTAGGGCATCGTACATCTTCTTAGATGAGTCAAGATGAGAGATATAGGGTATCAAGTGGTCTTTTACAGAATCCACTATGATACTTCATGGCATTGATGTCATTGTCCTTGAACTTTTCTATAACTGCAACATTATGAGGTTCCTTCTCTTTTCCTTCTTCAAAAAGTGGTTCCACGATATTTCCTTTCATGATATTCAACACTTTATTCTTGGCAAGGATGAGATCAATCCTTGTCTTCCATGCTCTGAAGTTAGACTCCCCTTCTAACTTGTTTTCTGACTTCATAGAGTAAGTCATGACTGCTTTGACTTGGTCAACCTTTGACTTTGACCAAAAACTCAAACTTGACGTCTTAGTTTGTTGATAGTACCAGGAGGTCCACTAGGTTAGGGCGTACTAGGCTATCCAGAAATTAGGTCAATCTCTTCACTTAAGGTGCCTCAACACGAGGGTTAGGGTTTCATTGCTGCAACAATAACTTTGACTGCAACTGCAACTGCAACTGTAACTGAGCAAGTCCTCCCAATCTATCTTCCAGCGATTACACTGTCCGAAGATAGTGGTGGGCCCATAACCTGTTAGAAAATAATAGGTGTGCTCGTTTAACCATAGACAATATAGCAATATTGTCACCCAACCATAGGCCGAAGCCACCCCCGAGCACCTTAACCTTGACATAGAATAATTATGGAAGCAAACCCTAGGCCTAATCGCCAATCAAGGTAGCGCATTACTCTCCAGAATTAGCATTCCAAGCAGAAAGTCCAAACCATAACCAAGAGAAAGTCCAAGCCTAAGACCTAAAATACTAGTTGCAGTAGTTGCAACTGCAACTACTCTCCAGAGTTGCGCACTTACTGGTTTTCTGCAGTTTCCAGTTGTTGTGTACCAAATGAGCACTGGCGCCCTATATTTATATTGTTCTCTTTAAGTTGTCTAGGCTGACTTCTCTTTCTGGAGGCTAAAGACTCAATATAAAAAATATTCTCTTTAGCTGACTTCTCTTCTAGGGTTATACCCAAGTCTTTAGGGTTTCTTCTTGCTTCCCGGAATATTCTATTCTTGTCAGAGTTACACGTGGAGGTTAATACCTCTCGCAACTACCATAATATCAACAAATAGGTGGGCAGTAAGTTCTTGTAAAAACAAAGTTTTTACTATGGAAAGTTTGATTTCCAAGAGATTTCATTTCCTGGAAAGAACCCTCGGATGGGGTGTCTTCAGTTTCAACACACAGACAGACAGAGGGGAGGCCACCTGGCCAAACCTCTTGCCACTTGGAGCTGGCTCAGACGTACCCTCCCTCTACCGTCACCTCATGCGATTAAACCCCCTGTCGTCGTTCCTCGGCTCTCACTCAACGTCGGCCTGCTGCAGGCACTTGACGAGTTGCTTCGTGGGAATTTTAATGGGGATGGGTTGGACGAAGTCACAGTCCCATCACCAGTTCAACAATGAAGATTTTAGGCCAGAGTCTTGGCGCGCCAAATATCATTCGAGCCCTCAACCTCAGAAGTCTCAACCCTTTACGGTTTTTAACTTTGTCTTTTCACTATGGTCCGAGCTCTTGTTGTCCTCCTTGGCCTCTGCTTCCAGCTTCTCTCCACGGTTTTTACAACGCCACCGTGTCTAGCTAGTCTGGCGCTCATCGAGCAACCCCTCGCACTCTCTGCGCGTTCTTTTTCTGGTTGCGTGAGGCCATTTCTATGCCTCATCTCAGGGGCAAATCGAAGAGGAGAGCGGCCTAGTATGCGACCAAAGGAAGGGTTGCACGCGACAATGGCTCTCCCCAAGAAACTGAAGTCGCCCCCATCCTGAAGCCCATTGTTGCTCCCACTTCTGCTCAGCCGACTCGAGAAAGTACCTCGGACCTCTCCCCGTTGTCGAATCCCTTTGTTTGTCGAATCAAATGGTTCGACAGTCTCGAAAATTCCCTTGGTTTTGCTCCACCTCCACCTTCCCCCCCTCGCCACCCTCCTCCTTCGCCTTTTGTCACCTCCACAACCCCTTTTCCTTCAGCTCCCTCCCCTCTGACTGCCCCACCTCCTCCTCCGACTCTCCACCTTCTTCTCCGCTCCCCTTAGCCTGCTCCCGATGTGTAGAAAGAGAAGCTCTCAAGGAGTCCCTGGATGACCTCAAGCATGGATTAGGGGACATCAATACTGCCATTAACGAGTTGCAGAACAAAGAGATAGAGCGTTGGTGTCGCGTGGACCTTCTGATGACTTTCCTGCAGGACCTCAAACAAGTTATCTCAGACAGGGATAAGCTCAACAGAGACAACTTTTATGTGTGCCAGGCTTTCGCGAGGCAAAGGTTCGACCTCAACACTAGTTAATTGTGCTTTTGGTTCAGGTTTCCTATTTCTATGTTTTGGGCTAATTTACTACTTAAATTTTTTGGCCATGTGAGGCCACCCAGTTTTGAGAAGTTTGGTCTTAGCAATTTTGGTCTCAGTCTAGAATTCAGAAATTATGCCATGCGTGGCACTGTAGATCACCATATTTTACCACTCTGCAAGTTTTGCATGTATATTTTGACCATGTGGCAACATTGGTTTCCCATCAAGGCAATACTGCCACATCCGAACATGCTAGATAGACAGTTGTAATCTTCATCTTTCGTAGGATTTAATATAATTTTCTAACGTACAAAAAAAAAAAACCCAAGAAAGAAACTCAAATAATTAAATACATGTGTTCATATATTTTAATTTGTTTCATGTGTTCATATATTTTAATTCGTTTCCTGAGCAAGACTTGTTTGGTGAAGGGAGGTTTGCATCTCCTAGTAATTTTCCCAAATTTACTATTTATCGTATACATGTGAGTGCACAATTTCAGAGTTTTTCCATTTTCGGGGCAAAGAAATAGCTTTGATAAATTATCAGTCAAATGAGAATTCGCGCTACCCAGAGGATACCTTGGAGAAATTGTTGTTAGTATTTTTTCCCTATTATTATTTTTTTCAATACCTGGGAAATTATTTCCCCTTCTCTTAACTCTTTTAAAATTGTTAAAGCTCACTAAGGTTTCGAGCATCGGGAGGAGATGAGATACATGAGCTACATGAGATCCCCGGTGGTCGATCAAATGAAACAATAATAATACAAAATATTATTATTATTAAAACCCTACCGGGCTATCGAATATTGAAGATGGAGAGGGTAAGGCGAGTGTGATATTGATCATCCCAGGGGCCGATATGGCCGACATAGTATCATTATAAAATAATTATATTAACCCCCCCCCACCGGAGTACCAGGTATCAAGAGAATCGAGAAGGGAACGTGTAGTTGGTGAGTGATGGACTCTCCCTTCCCCTTCTCTTAACTCGTTTAAAATTGTTAAAGCTCACTGGGGTTTCGGGCACCAGGAGGAGGAGATGAGATACATGAGATCCCCGATGATCAATCAAATGAAACAATAATAATAATAAATATTATTAATATTAAAACCCTACCGGGCTATCGAATATTGAAGATGGAGAGGGTAAGGCGAGTGTGATATTGATCATCCCAAGGGTCGATATGGCCGACATAGTATCATTATAAAATAATTATATTAAACACCCCCCCCCCCACCACCGGAGTACTAGGTATCGGGAGAATGGAGAAGGGAACGTGCAATTGGTGAGTGATGGACTCGGGGGCAGATATGGTCAACATAATACCTTTTAAAATAATAATATTAAAATATTCCAACTGGGATATCAGGTATATGGAAAATGGGACTTGTAGAAGCACGTGAAGGCAGTATACCCAAAGGGGTGGGGGGGTGATATGAGATGGGTAAATTAAATGACGGTGCGTGTGATAGGCCTTACGTCCCAGGCCGATATAAAATAAATAACAATATTAAACCCCCCCTCCCACCGAGGTATCACAAACTTGGAGATGGAAAGGTAAGGATGTGGGATAAAAAGTATACCCGAGGGCCGATATATTTAATGGTATAATTAAATCCTGGTGATATATAATAATTACTTACGAATAATTAAGTGAGGTGCAATAATAAATTAAAATAATAATTATTAACAATCTTCCACCGAGAAATTGAATCTCAAGAAAATAGTAAGAATGTAGGTTTGGCATTTAATACACCCGGGGTAACATAAATCCTCGATATTTATCAAGCTGGTAAATGAGACAAGAAAAAATGTCATTACATAGGATATTAAACTAATGAAGATTAATTAACATTAACGTTGATTAAATAAATAAAATCCTAAGGCATGAGATTAAAACGTAACGATTAATTAACCTAATAAGATGATTAAGCGTGAAGAGAGTCGGTCCACATGTACCATGTGTCAAGCCAGATGGTGGGTCCAGATTGAGCCACGTGTCCAGGGGGCCAACTGGACTACCGACATATCACCCATCGGTAACTTGTGATGTGGTGGCATTGGAATAGGCCAATACTCGATAGGCCGATATCAACATGTCTGGTATCGAAAGAAGGTGAATCAAGTGATGTGGTGGTGTCGAAATGGGTCGATATCTTCATATCGAGTATCAATCGAATGTAAGTCAGGTTGCGTTGATGCAGAGGGGTCGAGGGTCAATAGGTTAATGGCCTCGATGGGTAAACTACCACGTGGGTGCCATATCTTTAGCCATATCTTTAATTTGGGAAGATTTACTCACTGAATTACCACATAAACAAGGTATGGAACACATCATTAAATCATAACCACAACCAAAACATATCACAATTAAACCAAATCCAAAACCACTTTCCATAACAATGATATCAATAAGATTAAACTCCTATAAGTTGGATTAATCCTCCCTAGTAAAGCACGCTAGCAATCCTACAATGCAAGAGAGATGACAGCTTGAAAACATGTTCCAATTACATAGCCTTTAAAAACAATATTGTCCAAGATATATGGACCTATTTAATCGAAACTTTGTTGATGATTCTTTTCTTATGTTAACCGAGGAAAGTGTCACACACAAGCCATGGATTCTACTGAAAATAGAAAATAAAGCATCTAGCTTCAAGATCCAACTAATGAGGAAAGTGTCACACACAAGCCATGGACTCTACTGAAAATAGAAAATAAAGCATCTAGCTTCAAGATTCAACTAATGGAGAAAATGCTATAAAGAGAATCAATTCCCTGAGCCCCACCACTTGACTACCTGAGAATCCTGTTAGATGGAACTTGAGCAAATTATTAAAAAAGTTATAGGATCTACTAGTGTGGCCCTACGGGTAGGAAAGAAAATCTATTTTTTGATAACAAATCTAATGTTGTGTATTGCCAATTACAGAGATGGATAAAGTGTTTACAGCTACACTTCTTTATTACTTGTTGGTATCGTCAACCAATAACTGTAATTAGTTTATTCAACTTTAGTCTTTAAGTGATTTATATGGGTTTCTGCAAAGATAAAAGTACGCTACAATCAAGTTTCATGGAAAATCTAATTACGCCAATATATCACAACTTTTTAATAATTTATATGGGTGTATGCAAAGATAAAAGCAAGCTACATTAATTTTTCATGGAAAATCAAGTACACCAAAAGATTAGTGAGAACTTGAATAATTTATATCAAACTGGAGGGGTTTGCTCGTCGCCCAGTAAATCATAAATGCAACCATCCTTG
>ML781179.1:205939-232365 GCA_009831015.1 Picea engelmannii | reverse complement strand
TAGAGCCTTTTTGATGATGTATTTTGATTCGGCTATTCATATGGACTCATGGAGTGCACTTACTCTTAGTGCTATTTTGGTTTTATACACTATTACTTGTTATATATATATGAGAAACTTTACAAATTTGTGTATAATGGTTTAGAATATGGATTCACATGGATGCAAATGAATATATATGAGAAACTTTGCAAATTTGTGTATAATGGTTTGGAATCTGGATTCTGGAATTGGATTCACATGGATGCACATGAATATATATGAGAAACTTTGCAAATTTGTGTATAATGGTTTGGGTTCACATGGATGCACATGAATATGTATTTGTTTTTCAAAAATTTGAATATTTTATGTATTTTTAGTGACCGGTTTTTTGATCCGGTTTTTTTCCGATTCCGGTTCGGTTCCGATTTTTGGGGTCGACCGGTTCAATGACCGGTTCAGTTCTGGTAACATTGGTTGGGGCGCATTATTCATTGAGAGGGGGCGATTTTCAGGAGGAAGAAGAAGATTGCTCAAAGGTTTGCTAGAGAAATTTTGCAGAGAGGACAGAGGAGATTTTTCAGAGGTGGATCGACTTCATCTTAGCATTTGCAGAGGTCGAAACTTCAAATCTGAAGAGAGTCGTAGAGGGTGACACAGAGGTGACGTAGGTTGTCGTACGATTTGCGTAGAGTCTAGTTTGTTGGGTTGAATTTGTGTTGTTGGGTTCGATTTGGCTTGGAGAAGGCTGTACAAGTGTTGGGAAGGAAAATCGTTGGGGTTTCCTCAGCCATAGTTGTAAATCGATCTGATCTATAAGAGATTTCTATATTTTCTGCTGCATTAATAAAATCCACAAACAGAAGAATGGGTTTTCCCATATTGGGTTTTTCCCAGGGTTATTTACCAAAAATTATTTGTGTCTCTCATGGTTGTGATTGTCGTTATCTTCTACATTATAGATCAGATTTATTTATGTTGTGCATTGTTGAGTTTTGTGAAGAAACCTAGTTGTAACCTAAGAAAGACAATTTCAAAAAATTATTTTATGTGCTAAGTAAATTTCTAAGTGATATATTGTGAAGATTTTTGGTTCGTCTTGCTGGATTTTAGAAATTTGACATGGTATCAGAGTCATTTTGTTGAAGTGACAGCATCAAGGCAGATTGGTTCAGATCTGTTGAAGAGGAAATTGCACAAGGGTTTATTACAGCAGCACAGATTTTTTTTGTACAGGGTTTGGACAGGTAACACTATTCTGCAATGGACATGTCTTTGAGGGTTGAGGATAGGCTACAGGGGGCTCGGAACTACCCCACCTGGAAAGACAGGATGACTATGGTGTTGGATGTCAATGATGTCCTTGAACATACACCAGTTACTGCAACTGCTCCTACAGATGTCGCTCAACTAGCCATATGGAAGAAGGGTGAGGCTAAAGCAAAGAGCCTAATTCTTGATGGGATTAAAGATCATGTGATCCCACATCTCTCAGGAAAGAATACCACAAAGGATATGTGGAAGGCCCTGAGCGACCTCTACCAGCCAAAGAATGAGAACCGGGTAATGGTGTTGCGTGAGAGATTGTGTGGCACAAATATGGCCAAGGGTGAGGGTGTTGTTTCCTACCTTACCAGGATTACACAGATCAGGGATGAGCTTGCAGCAGTGGGCAAGAAGACCGAAGATTCTGAGTTGGTGCGTGTGGCACTGAATGGATTTTCGAAGCCATGGAATGTATTTGTCTGAGGACTTGTAGCTCGGGAGAAGCTCCCTAAATGGCAGTGCTTATGGGATGACTTTGTGCAGGGGAAGATCAAACTTGGTCAGTCTAGCAGATCTTCATCTTCACCACATATTGTGGATGAAGAAAGCTTGGCTCTTGCGAGCAAAGGCAAGGGCAAGAATAAGAAAGGTGGAAAAAAGGACATTGACTTTTCTAAAGTCAAATGTTTTCAGTGTCACAAGATGGGACACGTTGCCTCACAGTGTCCGAAGAAGAAGAAGAAGAAGAAGAAGCCACAGATGGCAGCCTCTGCAAAGGTGGAGGAATTTGCCAAAAGCTTCAAGGAGGATTTTTGCTTCGTTGCTTGCATGGCGAGCTCAACTGTCTCAGACATCTGGTTTGTGTATAGTGTAGTGTACTGTCACATGAAGGGTGCAAGGAGTTCTTTAGCAGGCTACAAGAGGGAGGCGTGAATCTTCAGATTGAGCTAGGAGACGACAGGCACTGCAAGGCGCAAGGGGCTGGCACGGTTACTTTTCAGAGGGAGTCAAGTAAACCACTTTGGTTTGTTGATGTCTTATATGTTCCAGGTTTGATGAAGAATCTCATTTCAATATCCACCCTTGAGGACAAAGGGTATGAGGTCTCTTTCCATAAAGGAAAGGTGTTCGTGAGACCAACAGGGTCTGAAACAAAGATGGACAGGATCATTGGGGTTTGGGAAGAAAATGTATACAAGTTACAGTTCAAGCCAGCAAGAGCATTGATCAGTACAACCATAGATATGGGAGAGTTGTGGCATAGGAGGATGACGCAATTACACTTTGGTGCATTGGGGCATTTGAGACAAGCAGTCACAGGATTGCCTAAGTTTACAACAGAGAAACATGACCCTTGCAAGGGTTGTGCAATGGGAAAGTATGCCCGGAGACCATTTCCACTAAGCGAGCACAAGTCCAAGAGGGTCTTGGATCTGATACATTCAGATGTATCTGGTCCTATGAGCGTGGAGTCAGTGTGTGGCTTCAAGTATTTTATATTATTCATTGATGACTACTCCAGGAAGACTTGGATATTCTTCCTAAAGACCAAGGATGAGGTCTTTGACAGGTTCAGAGAATTCAGGGCTCTTGTAGAGAACCAGACTGGGATGAGGATTCAGGTAATGAGATCAGACAACGGGAGTGAGTATACCTCAAAGGAATTTGTAGAGTACTGCGTAGCATAGGGGATTAAGAAGGAACTCACAGTTCCTTACAATCCTCAACAGAATGGAGTGGCCGAGAGAAAGAACAGGACCATAGTCGGAGCAACACGAGCGATGATACATGATCAGGTTTGCCACTATTTTTGTGGGTTGAGGCTAGTCGCACTGTGGTTTATATTCAAGATAGGAGTCCCCACACAATGCTAGGGAAGTTGACACCTGAGGAGGTATTTACAGGTACCAGATCGAATGTGAGTCATCTTCGCATCTGGGGTAGCGTATGTTATTGTCATGTTCCTTCAGAGAAGAGGACAAAGTTGGACCCCACAGCGGATAAGGGGATACTTATTGGCTACAGCGAGGCTTCCAAGGCCTATCGGATCTTTGTGTCAGCACGCAAGAAGATCCTAGTATGTAGAGATGTACAGTTCAAAGAGGAGCGAGCCTTGAGGAGGTCCAGGGATTTTCCAGTGCATACAGAGGACCAGGAGGGACAGGACTTGGGGGTCAAGATTGAGGAGGTATAGGGTCAGAGCACAAGATCACAGAGTCAGGCATAGGGTATTGATACAAGTACAAGTGTTCAAAGGGATTTTGTTGGACAGGTTGATCAGGAGACTGATGATGAGGAGGAGAAACATGAGGCAGTTCCGCAAGAGCCGGACACTAGGCCACGACCTAAGTGGTACAGGTCCACAGTCAGTGATTCCAGACAGGTAGCACCTCCAAAGAGGACATTTAGATAGAGCAAACCACCACAAAGGCTTCGGTATTTGGCATTGATGGCGCGGCTTATTGATGCAAAGCCTTCCAATTATGAGCAGGCTGCACAGCATGGAGTGTGGCAGGAGGCCATGATGGAGGAATATGCCTCCATTATGAAGAACGATGTATGGGAGGTGGTACCTAGGCCAAAGGATAAGAAGTTGGTTGAATCCAAGTGTATATACAAAGTCAAGCATGCAGCAAATGGAAGCATGGAGAAATACAAAGTGCGCTTCGTGGCCAAGGGGTTCTCACAACAAGAGGGAGTTGACTATGAGGAGACTTTTGCCCCAGTGGCTAGATATTCCTCGATCCAAGCTGTTATATCTTTAGCAGCAGAGATGGGTTGGTGCGTTCATCAGAAGGACGTGAAGACTGCTTTCCTCAATGGAGTTGTTGAGGAAGAATTTACATAGAAAAACCTGAGGGATTTGAGGTTGGATATAGGGAAACGCATGTTTGCAGGTTGAGACAATCCTTGTATGGGCTCAAGAAGGCACCTCGAGCATGGTACTCGAGGATCGACAATTACTTTAGAGAGATGGGAATCCAACAGAGCAAGGTTGATCCGAACCTGTATTTCCTTGCAGGTGAGGTGCCTCTCATACTGGTGTTATATGTATAAGATCTATTTCTTACTAGAGATGACCAATTGATTACAGAGTGCAAGAGAAACCTTGCAGCGGAGTTTGAGATGAAAGACCTTAGGTTGATGCATTACTTCCTTAGTCTAGAGGTTTGGTAGACAGGTGGGCGCTTCTTCCTAGGACAAGGGAAGTATGTTGTAGAGATATTGCGAAGGTTTAGGATGATGGACTGCAGGCCCACGTCTACACCTCTAGTGACAAACTAGAGGAAGATTGATGCAGCAGATTCAGAGACAGTAGACCCCACTATCTATCATCAGTTGATTGGATCGCTCATGTATCTGGTGAACACCAAGCCCGATATCATCTTTGCAGTAAACTCCTTGAGTCAGTTCATGGTGGACCCTCGAAGAGTACATTGGATAGTTGCAAAGCATCTACTTCACTACCTCAGAGGTACAGTAGAGTATGGGTTGTTATATGAGCGCAGTGGTGGAGTGAGATTGGCAGGATTTACAGATGTTGATTGGGCAGGATGTGCAGAGGACAGGAAGAGTACTACATGGTTGCTAGTTTGGTAGCATGTGAGGCACTATGGTTGAGGAAGTTTCTCTTAGGATTGTTCGGGCAGGAGTTAGAGGCTATAGTGATACATTGTGACAATCAGAGTTGCATCAAGCTCTCTCAGAATCATGTGTTTCATGATTGTAGCAATCACATTGATATCAAGTATCACTTCATTCGAGATTGTGTACAGAGAGGAGTTGTGAGGCTTGATTACATACAGACTGATGATCAGATGCAAGACATATTTATCAAGGCATTGAGCAAACAGAAGTTTGAGAAGTTCAGAGATAAGATGGGGTTGATGAAGAATCCCTTCCTCGTTAAGAGGGAGTGTTGAGAAGAGTAACTCGGAAGGTCTTCTTCCATGTTTGGTGTCCTAGCATGGGAGAGGACAATGAAACTTAGCCAAGTTGATGTGTTAATCTCTTTCCTAAAGTTTACTTAGGAAAAAGTCACTTAAATGTGTTATATTTTAATGTTGACTTATTGAGCACTTTTTATAAAGTTAAAAGTGAAAATAATTTAAGTGATGGTTCTTTTAATCTTGGCCATCCATCTCATTGAGAGGATGAGGGTTGATCTCAGCCCTTGATCTCTTTGGAGATAGGGTTTTCACTTGCTCATTGAGATAAAAGAAAAGGACTTGGTGGTTGGGGCGCATTATTCATTGAGAGAGGGCGATTTTCAAGAGGAAGAAAAAGATTTCTGAAGGGTTTGCTAGAGAAAGTTTGCAGAGAGGACGGAGGAGATTTTTCACAGGTGGATCGACTTCATCTTAACATTTGCAGAGGCCGAAACTTCAAATCTGAAGAGAGTCGTACAGGGTGACGCAGGTCGTTGTACGATTTACGCAGAGGCTGGTTTGTTAGGCCGAATTTGTGTTGTTGGGTTCGATTTGGCTTGGAGAAGGTTGTACAGTGTAACAACCAAATAAATTTTACACATCACATACTTTCATAAGCAATTTATTTCACGAACTGAGATAATAACTTCATAACATAACAACAATCTTCATAATAGCAACTTCAGTAACTTAAATTTATCAATGAATAATGATTTCATGGCAGAATGAAATAAATACATAGTTTAACAAATTACCTGGTTCTGATGCTAATTTGTGTTGCCTTGTTGTTGCCTTCCTGCTACCTAATGCACAGACCAACACTGCCACCAACAAAGAAAAATAACTGCCCAAACCTATTGTCCTCCCTGCCAACTAGGAAAACTACCTAGCTCCAAGATATTTATGGATATCCTGGCCCCCGTGCCCAAAACCTCCAGCAACCCGGTGCCTCTACTGATCAAAAATACCACCGCCAGAACTCTACTGCTCCCTCCCAAAATCTCACAGTCCTTCCCCCCTTTCTCACGTAAACCTCCCTTCCTCCCTTATCCCTCCTTCACCGACTCCTCATTTACTCCCTTACATGTCCTCGTCCTTCCCTGATCCTTCCTTTAATGTTTTATCTCCTCGGGATTCATAGGTTATCCCTTGTTGTATACGCAACCCTTTTATATCATATACCAGTAATCTATTAAATCCATTACGCAAGTTATTAAATGTAGTTTGTAGTTAAATTATTAATTAATTAATCACAATTATATCCTTTAATTAATTAGTAATTCACTTAATTAATATCATTAAATCATCTTTGTTTAATTAATACCTTGTTAACACAATTAATCCCCTAATTAGTTTTACTTTATAATTCTTAAACATTTATCCAAGTAGGGTCATTACATACAGATGCTGGGAAAGAAAATCGTTGGGGTTTTCTTAGCCATAGTTGTAAATCAATCTGATCTGTAAGAGATTTCTATATTTTTTTGTTGCATTAAGAAAATCCACAAACAGAGGAATGGGTTTTCCCATCTTGGGTTTTTCCCGAGGTTATTTACCCAAAAATATTTGTGTCTCTCATGGTTTTGATTGTTGTTATCTTCTACATTATATATCAGATTTATTTATGTTGTGCATTGTTTAGTTTTTTGAAGAACCTTAGCTGTAACCTAAGAAAGACAATTTCAAAAAATTATTTTATGTGCTAAGTAAATTTTTGAGTGATATATTGTGAAGATTTTTGGTTCGTCTTGCGAGGTTTTAGAAATTTCAGTGTGACGAGCTATGTTGATGAGGAATGAGGCATCTGGGGGTTGTTGCCTATGGAGAATGTTGATCATTATCATCGAGATCATTGTCTTCATTGTCGACCATGAGACATGATCTCCTCTAGTTACCCCTAGGTGAGAGGGGGGTAACAAGCCCTCAAAAATCCAAGGACCCCACAACAAGACTACCTTCTTCTATGAAGTGGATTCAAACAAGAAAGAGAAGAAACCCCTACTCAAAATTCAAATGCAAATCTTACCTTTCACCAAACAAAAGCAATACTTGTCAATCCAAGTGACTAGCTCAGGAAGGGTCGACTTCTTCCTTCTTAAATAGCCAATTAGGGCCCCTCTATCACAAGTTAGGAACCCCATCAAGAATCCCACTCTGTTGAAAGAAAAAACTTCTTCCCATTTTTGCACACGCATTAACCTCGTTCTGCCTTTGGGGAAAGCCGCATGCGAAGCAATCTTCACATTCTCTAGGGTAGAAACTCCATCCCCAATATCTACAAACAATGAACCTCTTCCTTAAGTCATGAGTATCAAAAGACTCTTCAATGGAGATGAGGAATGAGCATACAAGACACCCTTGATTGAGATGATTTTTTTGAAATGTCAATCCTTTGATAGGAACCCTTCTTCAAAAACCCTAGCCCATCTACACCATCCTATGCCTCCTCCGGCTATCTCCTGAAACCTTTATATATATATATATATTCTATGGAAAAAAAATCATTATATTTCATATCTCATGAGAATACAAGATAATCATTGGAGGCCATAAGACTAAAAGCTTCTTCAATTGCAAGCAAACCCTAAAACACCAATAGCCCTAAGGTCAAAGTCTAGAAGGTAGGTACCTTTTGTCGTTCCACTTAGAAACCCAAACCCAAGGATTAAAGGTAGATACATGAAGAAAACCAAAAATTTAAAATAATGGAGACATCGGTCTCACTCATAAAAAGAGAAAAAAAGGGCACTCCAACTTCAAAGTCAAAATATCTGAGGTAAAACAAGAAAAGTAGAGAGAAAAACCTAGACGAAGCCTCATGTGAACTCAAGAATGTCATGAGTTCCTAGAGGACCTTAGTGTCAAGAGATTCAACGAAAAGTATTAGGCCCTTTTCCCTACCTTCTTCATGGACATCAAGTGGGAAACCGATGACAATACGAGGAAGCCACAAAGGACCCCTACCTCACTAAGATTTTACATGATCAAAGAACCATCGAAGATGAAGAACTACATCCAATATACTCCTTTTTTATCTAAGAGAAACCTAAAACCTACTCCATTGGAAGATCGAAGCATAAACCCAAAAGATCGCATAGATCACCCCCCCTATGAAAGGGCGAACAATTGAATTCTTGACACCATTTGAGAGAAGTCCCCCGAAAAAATCATTTTTGGAGAATCAACGTTGGGAAAAACCATAAGAACCATCTCAATATTACTTTCATGGACAATATCCTCCATTCAATAGCTAATCTAAAGCATGTAGAGCAGAGGATGGCTCTCACACCTTTCATGTTCATGATCATCAATGCCACCATATTTATCAAAAAAACCTTTAGCTTCATGTCTAGCCTTCAATCTTGCACACCATATCTACTACAACCAAAGCGGGAGACGCATGCTCAACATAGTTATCTCGAGAAAGAAATGAAAGATTCCCTTTCCCATAGGGCATCATTGCACGATTTCCAATCTCCTTCAAAAAATCTTAATCATTGGCCACTTATCTCCTTCACTCCCATCGATATCACCCCATCCAAATCATTGGTTAGGTGAGTTGCACGCAACATAAGCAAATGATTGCAAATCCTCATCTCTCGAAGAAGTCGTAATTCGCATTGTTTTACTACAAGATCCAAACCTCATATGAATAAAGAGTGAGGCATCTTCTTCTTCTCTAAAGAAATCAGTTGCTTCCTTCTCTTATAAGCAATCTCCTTTGACAAGCAATCCTTGAAGCTGTGATTGTGCAATGATATAATCAACGATGAAGGGGGATATTTTCATACATGTGTATGTGTGTGTGCACACAAGTGTGTGTGTACGCAAGTGTGTGTGTGTGTAATTTAACAAGGAAGAGATGAATCTTGGTATTTTTCCATAAAATTATAAATGAAATTGCTTGGTCATTGAAATCATCATTAAATTGGAAATTAAATTTGTAATGCACCATCAAAGTCACCAATGCTTGAGATTTAGCATAATTTGTTTTCTTTCAAAAAACATTGCCAAACGTGGTGACTAGATTCTAAACAACACAGATTTCTTTTCACGGACCTTAACAAATGGAAAAGTCCTTAAAGTTAACAATTTAGCAAAGAAAGACCTTAAAGTTGCGAACTTCATCAAGCGAAGAAAGAATCTATATCCAACTTGTTCCTCTCTTGCCCCTTTACCTCCTTTCTATGGAACCTTATTCACTTTGAATCTAGTTTTTCTCCCTCCCTTGAGCTGTCTTCATGGCCTCAACTCTTTTGTAGTTGGTATCTCTTCTAACCATGGGACCTAAAAGGGGTAAGTATTAGTAAGTCTGTATGGGAGATCATGCCAAGGGTTATTTCTTGGGATGCTTGGTTAGCAAGAAATAGGAATTTTTCCGAACGTTGACCAGCAAGAATAGATATGCTAAAAAATAGAAGCATAAATTTAATCCAAAACTACATGAACAAACTTCAGTGTAAAAAGGTATACTATAGAACCAAGTGACAAGGAAAATCATGACTGGAATCATGAGGGATATGCAAGTGGAACCACAAGCAAATAGATATTCCTTTGTCCCTAAAGAGATCTAATGGCATTAATATTTCTCTCTTAAGGAATATCCATTCTTGGATAAAATGCATTAGAAGATATATAATGTTCTTTGATGGGACCTCTAAGTCTAACCCTAGACCCTCAAGCTCAAGGGAGGGGGTGATTTATGAACCATATGGAAAGCTAACATCGAAATTTGCATGGAATATTAGAATTTCTACAAACAATCGGCCTGAAGTTTCAGATTAATAGAAATTATTGCTTTGCTTGAGAGAAATTATTTGTAAAGAAATCCCAATGGTTAGCGACACCAGACTCATCATTGTGCATCTTTTGGACCAAGCAAAAGCTTCCTCCATTCAAATTTCTAGAATAATCCTGAGGTGCAAAAAGCTTCATAACCCCTTAAACAAGTTGCAATCTATCATATTCTAAGAACGTTCAATGATGACATTGATGCTATGGAAAATGAACTTGATAAAGTGGAAATGAATTATGTGAAAACAATCTATGCAGATGAACATGAGATAATTAAGGAGGTAGCAATCCCATAGCTGGGTGAAACGACATGCCCATATCCCAATCAACACTAAAGTTCAAAGGTTTTCGAGGTATATAATCCTCCTCTCCTCATCATCCTCAATGGATAGTTTGTAAGAATATGTGGTATTTCTAGTGGCCACATTTATGGATGCACTTAGTATCATTATGATGGCATTTGTAACATTTAAAGTCGTCATTGGTGGGGCATTAATGTACATGTAATGGGCCATCATTGAACCTGTTTGAATCCATTAATTGCGAACTTTTGGGCTCTATGGATATCTTATATGGCTCTTGTTACTTAAAAAAGGAAGCCATGTGGCTCCTTATTCCTTAATATGAACGAGTGAATTACTTGCTAGGGGAGATTTTATTTATCCCACATCTATTATGTGAAGTGGTCTTCTCACTAGAAAAAGGATTATGCATTTTTATATGACCATTTTTTCCCAATACTGCTCTGGTTCAAGATTTTGGCTTTTCCGGTTTCAGTTCTGATAACTTTGCTTTCAACTTCAACATGCTTTTTGCCATCTTTTCCCTGTAATTAAGAGTCCACGTTGAACCATTGGAGTTGCAGCAGTGGTGCTCATCTAAAAGATATTTTGCTATTATATTGGGTATACTGCAACACTCAAGGATTGCATTTGTTCAAGTTCAAATAAGAACAGAGCTCCTCCATGTTAGACCATCTTTATCATCAATGGAATAAAATTCATAAGCTAAAATACAAAATAGTAACATGTTACGTAAAAGCAAGTATAAGGACTACACATACAGATAATATCATAGAACACAATATCCAGGCTATCATCAAAGTTCAATAGCACCATTCAAGTTGTTTATGAACATTTACAGGCGATGGCATAGTTGATATAATTGAGATAGGTCAAAATTATACCTGTGAGTATTTGGCAACACAGCGATCAACACAACTGCATTCTCCTATGTTCAGTTCACCTTCTTTATATCTGAACATTAAAAAGCATTAAGAAACCATGTAAAATACTTAACAAAATACCTTCATTATATTCTCAATATTAAGCCCTATATTCTACTGGACAAGTTAGCAATCCATATGAACACAGTCAGAGATTTAACAACATAATGTATAAACATCTAAATTTTCTTAAGCTAGAGTCCTCAAACTATATGATAGTGGACAGAAGCATGATCCCGGAAACTACAAAATCATGATGTTCAGCCTAATATTCGCTAATCTATTTGGAGGGATGGTGGAAAGTAAAATCAGCAAATGCACAGAAGCGGAGGGAAAAAGAGCCACCATCCAAGCCAATTTTCGGCCAGAAAATTCCACCATAGAACAATGCCCCACAATGAAGCACATGATAAAGAAAACATAGGATAACAAAGTTGAGGAGCTATGGTGCTGCTTCATAGGCTTCAAAACAATATCTGATGCAGTATCGAGAGAGAAACCGTGGGAGATGTTAGTAGAATTGAGGCCACAAACAAATGGAGAGCAGCCACTGATAGTTAGTACAAACAAGAAAAGGCAAAAATAATAATTAAGGAAGGTTTATCAGACTGTTTCAGCAGTGACAAATGAGTGAAACAAGGCTGCCCGTTCTCCCTCACCCTGATTGAGATTTACGTCAACTAACAAGAAAAGTGGATAGATCGGAGACAAGGCAGAATGAACATAGCAGGAATCATCATAAAAATCTTGCTAATGCAGATAATGTCAAACTGGCAGCCAGGACACTCTATAGCCTACAAGATCATTTCCAGGCTAGGAAGTAGGGATGAATGTGAATACAGGTAAAACCAGGGATGTACTATTCTCGCTCAAGAGGAAACAAAAACAGATCGGGAAGGGCACTGCTGAAAATAACCCAGAATTGAAGGTCGGAATTCAATGAGGGGCTGAGTTGGGACATGTGCACAAGGTTGAAGGAAGAGACTTCAAGAAGGATGGAAAGCGATCTTCTCACTCCAGAAACAAGTGCAGAACAGCAGAGATATGGGATTGGGACATGTTATGGACCAAGTACAAGCAGAAATAGATGGAAGCAAAGGGAGTGAGTACAAAAGCACCTGATAACACGCTTTTTCAGAGTAAAAAGCAGCACTGTGTATGACATTAAACATGACTTCATAGTATAAGTTCATACCATAGAGCTAGAAGCATTAAGAAGGTTGATTTTGTATAAACAGAGTGGCAGGCATGGACGGCCATCAGATTCCAAACAAAACCAGGGAGTAAGAGCTGAAAAGAAGAAAGAACACATGGAATCAGCGATATAAGAAATGGATGGAGGCATGGGCTATGGCAGAGGAGCATTTCCCAGCAGATGGGAAGGAGCTAAAATTACATCTACAAGATGCTACAGGATAGGTAAATGGAGAAGGCACACAGAAAAGAAACAACAATACTTTATAGACCAGTTCAACACACATGGAGAGATCAGAAATCAAAACTATTTGAAATTCAACATCCCTTGGCAAGAAAAACAGCTAATAGCTCCACCGAATACCAGCTGTCACGGAGTAAGATGTGAGACAGGGAGGTTGGCACAGCCAAAGGAATTATGGGATGAGAAAACGTGCCAGATTTGAGGGAAAGAAGAGGTGGACACAAAGCACCATTTCTTTATTAGTTGTGAAGGTTACGCACATATTAGACAGGTCAAGAATCCAAAGCAGCAACTGAGGAGACAGCTTTTCAGGTACTACAGTTGCAAGAATGGTGCAGGCCAAAGGCAAGATCCAGAGATCAGCAAGGGAAAGATAATCAGCATCCAGGTCATGGCAAAGGAGGAAGAGTCTAGGAGTCCAAGTCCTACACTCTTCTTTTATAATCTTTTGCTGTAATCTTTTGATATAGTTTTTGGTAGGAGGGAACTTCTTACAAATAAAATCTTTATAAGTAAACATCCTTGTCCCATAGGCCAGTTGGCCTCGTGGACGGTTTAATAAAATTTCATTTCTATTCTATTATATGTGTCAGTGTTACCGGGAGCGTCCTCCTAGGAGCTGCTCCCACCCTGGAAACGCGCTTCGAGCGAGAGGCTTGCTGGGAACATGCTTCGATCCCTTTTGGCACGCTCCCTGCCATTGTCAAGAGTGACACTCCCAGACCTCAAAACTCTCCCCACGTGCTCCCGCCACACTCCCATTGCAGTCCCACACTCCCACAAAAATGAAAGAAAAGGCCATTTTTTAATATTTTTTTGTTTTAGACCTTGCAATCTTGATACTTCAATTAGATTATCATTTCAAAACTTGTGCAGGTGGCCTATTTTGTAAACGTAACTCTTTGGTCACATTGGCAGTTGGCAGATAGCCTATTTCATTCCATAAATCATGTGTCTACTTCCTATTATATGGTTTAAGAATTTGTATGTTTGTAACTGATAGATTGTTGATGCTTGGATGATTAATCATTAACCTACCATGGATAACATTTCCAACTTCATAATAATGTAGCAACTTCATAACTTGAATCATTTACTGTTTTCTAAGAGTTTATTTCGAAGGGTTTCCTAAGGAAATAATAAACTTTATTATTTCCCTTTTCATTTTATTTATTGCAGATTTGTTGTATTTTGTTTGGAGCAATAATGGCTTCCAATCAAGGTACTTCTACTCCAGTGCCCAAGACCAACACGAGGGCTGACTTTTATCCTCTTGGGAGGCATGTAAGAAAGGTTTCAAGAATTGTTGGTGGTGGTTCATGGGAATGGATATGCAATCTGTGTCAGAAACCTTACAAGGGATCTTACCCAAGAGTGAAGTCACATTTTTTGCAGGACAAGCGAAATGGTGTTGATGTTTGCCCAAAGACAGATGACCCACAAGAAAGGAGGAAGTATGAGACTGAGCAAGAAGAGGCTGATGGGCTTAAAAAAAGACATGAAAAACTTGTCAATGCTACTCCTTGGGCTCCAAACATTGAGCCAAGGATTGTGCTTGAAGCAAGGAAGAGGAGAGCATCTCAGCAACAACAACCAGCATCAAAAAGTGCTAGAAGTCCATCAATTCAAGAGAGTAGAATAGCTCAAATGATGAATACTCAAGGGAGAGAGGAAGCTGAATCAAGAGTGGCAAGGGCCATCTATGTTTGTCGTATCCCTTTTAACGTGGTTCGGTCTCCTCATTGCCACTTCACCAAAAGGAGCAATGTTCTTGAAGGCTGAAGACTGTTCAGGAGAGGTAAAGGATGTTCAGTTCATTGTTGATATTTTAATCAAAGCTATTGAGAAAATAGGGCCTAGTAAGGTGGTGCAAGTTATCGCAGATAATGCACCGGTTTGCAAAGCTGCAGGGTTAATTGTTGAGAGTAGATATGATCACATTTTTTGGACTCCTTGCATTGTCCATAATTTAAATTTGATCTTATTAGAAGAGATTGACATTAAAGTTCCATGGATTAAGAAACTCATAGGACAAGCAAGGGAGATGATCAAATTCATCACCAACCACCACCAATCTCATGCAATATTTCGATAAAAATACAAATTACAGTTGTTGAAAGTTGTTGAGACAAGATATGCCTCAAACTTCAGCATGTTGGACCGCCTTGTTGAGGTAAAGAAACCATTGATTTCTATGGTGGTGAGTCAACTTTGGGTTGAGTGGAGACACGCAGATTCAGAGCGGGGAGCTATGGTGCACAGATTGTGCCTTGATCAGGAGTGGTGGAGCAAGATAGATTTCTTGCTCAAGTTCACATCCCCTGCATTTGAGCTTCTTTGAAGTGCTGACACAGACAAACCTTTCTTGGGAGAGGTTTAAAATGGTATGGATAACATGGATGAGATAACTATGGAAATCATTGCACAGGAATCTCCCCATCATTTATTTGTTAATGCTAATTTTAATGATACAAAGAAGAAAATCATTGTTGAGAGGTGGAACCATTTCAACACTCCATTGCACACTTTAGCACATGCCCTAAGCCCAAGATTTTATGATGAAGATCTTATTGCTCATAGCAATGGGAAGAGGAAGGATAGGGAAGTAGCAAATGGAGTGAAAAGAGCCCTTAAGATAATATTTCCAGCTCATCTACATAGGAGGTGAAGGAAGAATTTGCTAGTTTCGCTGCTAGTTTGGATGAATATTTGATATATCAGCTTTGGATGAGAGGAGCACCATGAGTCCAGTTAGATGGTGGATTTGTCATGGAGCAAATGGTGTACATCTGCAAAGCATTGCCATTCGTATTCTTCCACAAGTGGCAAGCTCTTCATCAGCAAAAAGAAATTGGAGCACCTGTGGTTTTATTTATTTAGTGAAGCGCAACAGGTTGGGTTCACAGAAGGATGAGGATCTCGTTTATGTGCATTCCAACCTTCGCCTTGCATCTCATAGGGGTCCAGAATATAGTAGTGGGCCTTCTAAAGAATTGGATGTGGATCTGGAATGCCCTGACATGGACATCTCTCTTGCTGCACTGAATCTTGAGGAACCTAGGAGCGGAATTGGAAATACTTCTACCAATCCATATTCCTTTCTTGAACATGCATCTTCTTCTATTTTCCATGATCATGATGAATATGAAGATGAGGATGATGACTATTAGCCTTTAGGCTTTACTAGCTTAGCTGAAGCTCATGTTTTATTTCTATGTTCATTGTCAATAGTTCATACATGCAGCATTGTAGCCTCGAGGCTCATATATAAAGGGCTAATTTTGGATATATAACCTCATTTCTAAAGTTTTTGGAGTTTACTGCAGGCATTATGTATCACTTGTCCAATATCTTTTATGTTTGTCATTTAAAATTTAAAATGTTATTGGGCCTTGGCACTTGCTCATTTATTCATGAATCTGTATTCTAAACCATAATGTTAAAAGTTAAAACTTAAATGCTTTACCCTTTCTTTCAAAGTTTCAATATAATTTTCTTATTGTGTTTCCCTGTTTTCTAATGTTTGAGGGGCCACGTTTCCAGCACGTTCCCGTTTCAGATACACATTTCCACTTCTCCGTATCATGCAACTTAGAACAACTGTAACAGCATTGAGCAACGTGCTACAGGCACAAATAAGAAGCCATCAATCATATTCAAAAAAGGCAAAACAAAATCTTTGGCAGATCCTACAAATAATTATGAGAAGAAATACCATGAAAATATCTGACATATTGCGATGTTCTATCATTCATTCTATGTAACAAAGAATTTTCAGTTTAAGCCACGTATGGAATGGTAAGGATTATCATTAAAGTTACGGAAATGACTACAACACTAAATCAGATTTTGGGTTCACATCAAGACTAAGGATGGGCCTCGATATACTGAGGATTTGGTAAATTCCCAGTAGCTACCAAAGTTGCCCAGTCACAGATACTCAAGGGATTGGGCCTGATTAGGATAACTTTTCAATCAGAGCAACTTGTACTCCAGGGTTTTAAAAGGAATTAATCTCCCAGTTAACATCACACCATCTTAGGTCCCCGAGGTGTAGGACAGTCGGTGACGGAGTGTGCTGTTAAGGCACTCCGTGATGTTAAGTCACCGGTTCAGAACCTGCGGGGACAAAAAATTCAGCCATGTTAAGGGTTGGTGTGGCTCAGGCCGAGTGCGATCCCCGAGTGATTTTAACGGCTTAGATGCCCCTGAGTTGCGGTTTCTCAAGCCACAGGCTAGTTCCACAGGTCACGGACAAACTAGCAAACAAAAAAAAACATCACACCATCTTAGAACTATAGAGTTTGATCCAGAGATCCTTTCTTACAGCAAGATACCCTTACTCAAGGGCAGACAGTGAATCCAAGACTTACTCTCTGGAATAAGATGGGAAATGTCCATGTTGAGGAGCAGTGGACACAATGAAACATGTAGTTTGGTTGGTGCACCCAGAAAATATTTCCTATCTTTTCTATACCACCTCCCTGACATGGGAAAGTATCCTATTAAGTTACAGAACAAGCTTTACATGGATGTTCCTCCTGGTCGGCACAGACTGTGAGTTAATAGACTCTAATTTTTGGGAAGAGTGGTGAAATGCTACACCTGAAACGGTTATATCATATATTTTCTTGTTCCTATCAGACTACTAATCTAGGATCTATTATTGCAGTTGGAAGATATCTGCATTAACCAATTTCTAATAAATGCAGTCAGCAATAGGTCTTAGCTGACAGCACTGACTTAAATACTAAATACTAGATAATAGATATTAATCAGGCTTCAGCTATGCCAAGTGCAGGTACATGTCATATCGGTACAAAGCGAAAGATAGATGTTGAAAATTGGGCATCTATATATAGCTAATTATGTAAGACTTCCTTGACTTCCTTGCGCCTGACCAACAAATTTGCAAGTAATTATGTTTCATATTTTAAAGCGAATCTTGTTCGGACACCCAAAGTTTGTATGACCTGAACTTCTCTCTTAAATTTAACACTATTGAACAAAATAAGCTTGGCCCATAATGTCAGGTTTTCTAGGATAAATTTGTAGGTCCAAGGCCTAGTTATGTGCATTAGCACTTTTGTAATATACATCAAATATTTTGTCAGCCAATTGCTGTAAATAATTTCAATGTTCAGCAACAATGAATATAATTAAAAAAATGTAATGCAGGTATTAACTCTCAAGCTACTGATGCCATCCATAACAATTGTCAGAAATTGCATCAAACAATAAGAAACATGTAACTACCAACTCATACATCCATAAAACATGTAGACGGAGGATTTGATTTGCATGCTCATTTAATTGATTACAGGCATGATGAACTCAATAAGCAGGCTCAATTCTAACACTCGGCCACATATCACTAAACTCTTCAAAATTAACCTTATCCATGCAGTAACCCAGGATAGGGTAACAGGGAGGCATGTCACCAAGACACGTATTGCATCAGGTGGAGATAGCACATATTGCATTCATGCAAGGGAGGAGGGGATGAGATTAGAGGAGGCCGAATATATGCAGATTGGATCCCAGACAAGGCAGTTACCACCACACACTGAGATGATGAAGTACGTGCAAGGACAAACTTGGAACGTATCACGGAAACCCATGGTTTTAGCCATGGTCATTGGATAATTGCCATACTTATCTCCAAAAGGCTGCAAGAGGGACTACTGCCACCCCAACTGCTATGCATCTCCAAAGTAGCAATAACTTAGGAAAGCACTTTGAAAGTGGGAAAGTTGAAGGAAGGACCGCTGTCAGAGAACCCAAGGGGTCCTGTGTTTGCAAGTATGGATTACTGTGCTCTGGTCCTAATATTTGAGGCAATGGGTTTCAAGCAAGAAAAAGAGAAGACAGAGGAAGCTCCTCCTAGAGGATTTCTGATTAAATCTTGCAACCAGGTTGCACGCGATTATTAATCTGCTTAAACTTTCAAGTTTTGAAGGCTTTTATCTGCAAGATCAACCGGAGTTTACTCAGTTGAACTCTTAGCCTGATTGTAAATTTTGTTAGCTTTTTAGCTCGGGAGGTACTCCGCATGTTTTGTCTTATATGCGGATGTTACCTCGTGTTTACACTACCAAGCACTTAACTTTGTAATGAGTTTTTATAAAGTTGTTTTAAGTGGTTCTTTTATTAAAGTGATTTTTTTAATAAAGTGTACTTTCTAATTTTAAAGTGACTTTATTTTAATAAAGCACTTATGTAATAAAGTGAAATCACTTTAATATTTCAAGTGATTCATTTTGAAGGGAATGGATCATGACCCTTGATCTTGAAAAAGGCAAGATCTAATCTTGGCCTTTGGATTTAGAGTTGGGAAAGGTGAAAAGACACTTTGGAGGGAAAATTTCATTTTCAGATTATAAAAGAATGCATTGGATAATGTGCAAGACATGTTGAGAAGACATCGGGAGGAGATTGAGAGAGATTTTCTGAGTATGCTTGAGAGAGGAAAGTGAGCAGCAAAGAGGGCACGTTTTCCAAGGAAGGAGGGCACAAATCCCAAGAAAAATTTTCTATGAGTTTTGGGCCGAATTATTTTTCTGCTGTGGGAGGCCGTACTGTACGGATCCGTACAGTCCGCACAATCCATATGGATTTGACATGGAAATCAAGACAGTTTTGGGCACGGTTTTCGAGGCGCATTTCAGATTTTTGTTCGCTGTTTCTTGGCCGTACGGAACAGTCCGTACAGTTGACTGTTGGCACGGAAAACAAGGTACAGGAGGTCATACAGCAGTACATATTTGGCATGTTTTTCGAGGCAGAATTTATTGGGACTGTTTTGGTGCTGTGAGGTATTTCTCTTGGCTGGAAATGTGGTTTTGCTGCTGTAATGTACTTTCCTGAAGCTGAATAATAATATCCCTCTCTCCCTCGTTGGGTTTCTCCACATTGGGGTTTTCCCTGGCATTTGCCTAAATTTCCGAGTGTTATGGGTTGCTGTCCACTGTTATTTCTGCTGCTATTTTGCTTAGCAATGTGTATTTCTACTTATGGTAATTTCTGAATGTGGGTTTATGCATTTATGAAGTTCATGCAATATAGTTATCTCTAGGTTGCTAAGTGTTTGACAGAAATTTCATTTGCTGATTTTTGTCATTAAAAATCTACAAATTTCTCTGTGCATATGAATAGATAGACTCACTCTTACCAAAAACAAGCATTATCCATGTGGTATTATTATAACAGCATCATAATAATCACCTTAAAGCCACCACAAAAATCACAACTACCTTGGTCATGAAATACGCAATCAGAATTGACATGTGAACCCTGGTGCTCTACCTGCTAAAAATAGAAAATGTTGACAAGTCACCCCAGAAAAGGTCCAAAAGACTCAGAATGTCTCAAGGATCAATACTGCACGACTCAAAATCCTGATCTAAGGCCTGGAGCTCAACCTGCTAAGAAAACAAAGTACTTGCTTGATCCACGGAAAAATGCTATCAAGCTTGTTATCGCACAATTTGTACTTGCCCAAAAGCCCAAGGCAAGTGGATACAAAATTGACGTAACTGGGAATAACCTATCACTGTCACCTTAATAGTAAATCCCTTTCTATTTAGGAGTATGTTGCAATACCCCAGGGGAGACGTCCCCAGTGACCTAGGGGGTTTGAGAAGGCTAAGGTAAATGACACAAGGAAATCCTTCCCCTCTCACAGATCACTCAAGTTTAAAAGGTTCTTTAAGTCTTATTGAAGATGAAGCAAATAAATAATATTGTGTACCGGCCCAGAACAAGACAACAAGGCAAAAGGGGGGCACTTTCCAAGTACCAAAATGATGTTAGTGTTTCATAAGACAATGAACTCTTAAGAAATGTACTAGCTGATATAAGATTGCAGCAGTGTAACGGTTTATAACAAGACTTGAAATAATAGTTTTAACTAGGCAATTTGATAATAAATGGTCACAAGCAGTTTTAGCAACATCTAGCTAGCATAATATGTCACCTTTAAGGTTAATTTGCTGTTGTTTAGATGGCTGTAGCAATCTTTTGCAACAGCAGCAAATAGATTAATGACTTAGGCTAATCTAAGGTTAGTAGAAGTTAGTGGGTGTTCAAGAGAAGAGGTTCTGAAAATTGTTTGATCAATCAACACTTGTAAATGGTAGACTAGTGCCTCTCTAGGGTAATGGAGTCAATGATGGCGGCAGCAAGTCTTAGAGGAAAATGGTAATGATAATGTTTAGTCAAAGATGGAGAGGATGAGAGAGGTGTTGGTAGCCCAAGGCCTCAAAAATCCAACTCCTAGAGATAATTGCTAGAGAGTAACAAAAGTTAGGCCCTAGCGATTTCTCTTTTTCTTAGACAAATTGAAATAAAATATGCAATGGGCAAGAAAGTAGGGTTACTAGAGTGCTACAATGGTACGGCTCTAGTATCTACTTCTAGATAGGTGCCTTTCAAGAAATTTTAGCAAGTGGAAGACTATAGAGAAAAAGATAGTAACATATGTCTTTCTCCTAGGGTTTCAAGCAAGCAATTTTATAATCTTAGACATGAAACAAGTAAATTAACCATAACCATTCATTCACAATAAAGAAATGCAGATTTTCCACTTACTTCACCAAGAATAATCAAGCATAAACCCTAGTTGAAGATCCTCCACATGAAAATTTGCCAAAATACACCAAGAAGTGTGCACCGCTAGATTTCAGCCAATAACCTTTAAAGAGAGCCGAATTTTAGACCACCACTTGTGTGATGAGTGAATGATCAAAAAATGAGTTTTATCTCTCTATTTATACAATAATTATGACCTTTAATTAATTTTAGGTCATCAAAAGGCCGACATGGACAAATTACATGAAAAATCCAGTTTTTTACACAAATTCAAATAATTAAACCCTAAAATCATCTTTAGAGGTGACGTCATGCCCTTCTAGGGTGACGTTGAGCCTCCTAGGTGAAAATTTGGGCCTCATCTCAAAACGTTGGGCCTTCCAAGCCCCGAGATGATGCCACATGTGCTAATTAGCACATAACTGCCTCCATAATGCCAATTCTGACGTTGGGTGATGTCTAGGGTCACAATGGTGACGTCATGGGCCTCTCAAGGCCAACGTCTGGGTGGAAGAGCAAGACCCCCCTAGGACTAGGTCTGCCAAAGTGTCTCCAGTGAAACGTCCTTCCTTTTCCCTGTTGCAAGTCTCTGACATCTCTCTGCCCCTAGCTGGGGTCACAACATCCATATGTGGGCTTTCAGCCCCATGGAGGTCCGAGCTAATCATCTCCCCATATGTACCTTTCCACCGGGCATGGTCCCGCAGCAACAAGAAGTACGCCCTCCATGGGCTCATAAGTCACATGGATCATAGCAATGCCAATCACATCCAATAATCAAATTACCCAAACATGTGCATCAAACCCCCTTTTACCCAAACAAATGCTCAAAGACGTTATGCAGTTTAACAAGTCAAGATTGGAGAGGGTCTCAGGAAGTCCTATTGGGCTAATCCTCCTCAAGTTTGGGGTGTTTCCCAGGTGAGATCCAATCTAGGCCATGTAAGTGTGTGAAATGGTGTAGAGGAAGTGTTTGGCCAGAGGGTGCAGTGATAACAGGGAAATGTAGGTCTTGCTTGTGGGTGCCTTTGTAGAGGGAGAGTTGCACCTTATCATGGATACCATTGTTTCCTAGCCCATTCAATGCCTTTTATTCTTAGTCTTATTGCTTTTTCTTTTCAAGGGAAAAGTTGGGGGACACTGTCCTAGCGTGGTGACCAGAGGTGACAACGTTATCCACAAGCATTTCACGAAAATGATAAGGTTGGCTCGTGATGAGACCCCCTTTCTCTTGGTTATGCCACCAAGAGCCACTACCCTGGTTTGGTGACCAGATAAATGGTAGTGTCATACCGCTACATGCCCATGGACCTAATAGGTCGGCTCATGATGAGACCTCCCATCCACCAACTACGCCTTGAGTTTTATTTTATCTTACGGGTCCCCTTTTCTTACTGAGAATCATTTTATTGCTTTCTAGGGAATCCCTGGGCGAAACATCTCAAAGGTTTTATTTTGGCTTTTAACTCTTGCCAGCTACTTTTACCCTCTGAGCCTTTAGCCCCTTCTTCCCACAAGGCAAGGTACAACCCTATCTAGTGTGGCAAACCCAATGCCCGAACCAAGGTAGGGGAAGATGAGAGGGATAATGATGAAAAATGGTAAGTATGGAAGGAATGGACGATGACCTTTCATAGACCCAACCAATGGCAACTCATCCTAAAGGGAACCAGCTTACTGGGGAATTTTGTCACCCCACAGGTATGAACAAGTTAAAGAGCATAATTTCCAAGCAAACATTATGAAATAAAGGAGAGTTCAGTGCAACATATTCAAATGCTTCGAAAATCGAAGTGACACATACCATGATACCCGGACTCATCACCTCATGGAGCAAGACCCACTGCTACTTCAGGACTAGGCAGGTGGGATGGATGTTGTTGTTGTTGATAGATGGGATGCACTAAAGAAAGGATGGGCCCTCCGGGGCCAAGCTCAAGTTTTCTGGTTCTCACTACTCCATGTCTAAGACCTGTGGACCTCGAGACATAATCTCCTTAGTTATCCCTAGGATAGGGGATAACAAGGCTCAGTATCATGCAAGGATGAACACTGTATGCTCAAAATTTTCAAATGAGTCCCCGGTCACTGTTTCCTAAAAAGTAGGGTCACCTACTATATATAGAAATCTCTCTCAAATCCTTGTCAAACTGTGCTAGCTCTATCTCTGAAGCGAAAACAACCACAATACCAATCCTGCTCACACAAGTGCTAAAACTCCAAGAAAATCTTTAAATGCTAGCCTAAATAGTGTATGTTGGCTCTTCACCCTCAGGATTTTTTGGGAGAAAATCTAGGGATTAACACCTCAAGACTACTCCAATAACATATCCACTTGCATATGTCTCCACTTCAAAAGGCTTCTACAAATTAGGCAATTCAAGAACTAGTGTTTGGTTGACCTTTTGTTTCAGGTCATTGAAAGCTTTCTAATGATTGTTTCCCCACTAAAAGCTCTTACCAATAATTGTTATGGCATGAAGTGGCATAGCTACAGTTGAAAAGGATGCTACAAACTACCATAGGTATTGCGTTGTCCCAGCAAAGCTCCAAACTTTAGTGACATTAGTAGGAACTAGCCACTTGAGGGTGGCCTCCATCTTGGCATGATCTATCTTGAGTTCCCCTCCACCAATCACATACCCCAAATACACTAATGATTGTTGAGCAAACTCACAATTCTTAAGATTAGCCAACAACTAATGCGTTTTCAAAGTCTCAAACACTTGCATGAGATGTGAGATATGCTCTTCCCAGGTAGAGCTATAAACCAATATATCATCTAAGTACACAATCACAAATGAATCAAGAAAGGGATGCAATACACCATTCATCAAACACATAAATGTAGTTGGTGCATTACATAAACCGAAAGGCATTACCATCCATTCATATAGTCCTTGCATGGTCTTAAAGCCAGTCTTCCAAGTGTCTTCTTTAACTCGTACCTAGTTGTATCCCAATTTGAGATCCAACTCGATGAAGTACTTGGCATACTACAACTGATATAACAAATCATTGATCCTGGAAAAAGGGTACCTATTCTTAAGAGTGATTTGGTTCAAAGCTCTGTAGTCGATACACATTCACCAAGTCCCATTCTTCTTGGGTACTATGATGATAGGTGACTCACAAGGTGAGATGCTTGATCGAATTACTCCATGCTCCAACAATTATTTCTTCACTTCACCTGCTTCCAGGACATACTGTCTATACAACCCAATATTTAGCAATGGGGAGTCAACCAAAAACTATATCTCATCCTCCACTTCCCTCTTAGGTGGTAACCCTTTAGGCTCTTAAAATACTTCTTCATATGCCTGCAACAACTCCTACAACCGACATTTTTTCTCTTTAGTGCACTCCTCAAGAAATGCCTTTACTTTTACCAATTCATTACGTGGCTAATTCTCTCTTAAGAAAAGAAATAGAAACTTCCTACTCGAACTAATCAATCTATTGGCTTGGTTAGCACTTACCAAAGAAATCTTGCATTTGCCTTACTATGCATTAATGATGAAAGACTTCTCATCCTTGATCAGGCGCTACTATTTTCCTCTCCTCATGAAGATTACATCCCTCATATACATGTAGGGGGCTCCAAACACTACACCACACACATCAAGTGGTACTACATCTACCTCCACTTCATCAATATAGTTTGCACTTATAGGAAATTTGATCTCACACTATTTAGTGACCTTCAGCTCTCCATCCTTATTTTACCCAACCCAACAGATATGGGTTAAGATGATCATGAACTTCCAATCCAAGCTTGCTGACCAAATCTTAAACTATGAGGTTGGCATGTGAACCGGAATCGAATAGAGCATTCACCTTTGTCTTCTTGATGTTTCTACTCTTTAGTACATCCCTCTAGAGATGTCTTTACTTTTACCAATTCATCACCTAGCTAATTCTCTCTTAAGAAAAGCAATACAAATTTCCTATTAGAACTGATCAATTTCTTGGCTTAGTTGGCACTTACCAAAGAGATCTTGGATTTACATTTATGTGCATTAATGATGAAAAACTTCCCATCCTTGTTCAGGCGATACTGGTTTTCTCTCCTCATGAATATTGCATCCCTCATATACATGTAGGAGCCTCCAAACACTATACTACACACATCAAGTGGTACTACATCTACTTCCACTTCATCAATATAGTTTGCACTTATAGCAAATTCCTTTCCACTTCTTTTCTCACTCCTTGAAAGCATATTGGTGGTCTTTCTATTCAGAACTGTTACCCCCCCCCATTCCTAGGAGTAACTAGAGGAGATCATGTCTCGTGGCCCACAATGGAGAACATGATCATGACCATGATGATGATCAGCATGGCCACAGATGGCAGCCCAGTAGCCCCCCTCATTCACCTTTACAACTACAGCCTACAGGTCAACCAAGTCCCATCACATCCAAGCAATCCAGGGTATGGGGATGGTAAGCCAACGTCACCATGAGATATGTTAGTCCTTTCATGCAAAGTGTTGTGTTTAATTTTTCGTGCATGTGGATGAGGATCTTTGGTTGAAGTTGGATAATGGATCATTGGCTTGGGAAATTATGTTAGTTGCCTTGTTTCACCTTGGTGGTCAGCTTCTATGCCCTAGTCCCGTGTTGTTGCCGCCAAGGGAAAAGGGGTACTACTGGGGGCCTCTCACAAAGGTAACGTTATGTTCCCACCATACTTAACACTTTCCATCCTAGAGCCTCTCATGGTGTACTAAACTTCAATAATGGGTCATGGTCCATTCTCTCATGAGAACAGGCGCTAAAGGCCTGTTATCCCCTAGCCTAGGGATCTCTGTAGTAAAAATCATGAAAAAATCACCGAAATCGCGAGAAATCGCGATTTTTTCTGGAAGCTGATTTTTAAGGAAAAAATTGCCGAAAAAATCGGCCGATTTTTTGGCGATTTTTAGGGAAAAACTCGCGATTTTTTGCAATTTTGCAAAAAATCGCCAAAAACTCGCGGGTCGATGGGTAAAAATCATCCGTCTTAAAATTTTCAACAGTCTGCGGGTTTAAGGGGTCCGTGAGGGGTTTTAAGTGTTCTATTTGTTCATTGAGCCAAGGAGGAGAGCCAAGGAGGAGAGCCAAGCCATTCAACCAACCAAGGAGGAGTTTGCCATTGGGATTTTGTGGATTCAAGGGTCAAATTTGTGGATTTGGCATTGGAATTTTTAGTCCATTTCACA
>ML781179.1:185052-203276 GCA_009831015.1 Picea engelmannii | reverse complement strand
ATGATGACGATCATGAGATACATTTATGATTTATTATATTTTTTGATGACTCAGGAATCAGGACATGATTCATTTTTTATGTGTGATGTATCACTAGACATCTTATATATCTTATATATCAGCTTTCTTTCCATATTCATGTGGCAATCTGTCTATTTGATGCTATTGTTGCTTTAAATGTTTCAAAAATTAAAAAAAAATGAATACTTTTGTATTTTTTTAAGTTTGCCGATTTTTTGCCGATTTTTACGAAACGTCGTTTTCTGGGCCCCGGCGATTTTTTCCCCGAAACGAGTTTTACCACATTGCTAGGGATAACTAAAGAGATCATGTCTCGAGGCCCACATGTCCTAGACATGGAGTGCCGAGAGCCAGACGACTTAAGCATGGCCACGGAGGGCCCCTCTTTTCTTCAGTGCAGTCCACATATCACCAGCAGTAGTATTCATCACACCGGCTTGGTCCTGAAATGGCAATGAGTCTTGCTCCATGAGGTAATAAGTCTGAGTATCATGGTATGTATTGCTCAGATTTTTAAAACATTTAAACATATTGCATTGAATATTTCTAGATTTCATAATGTATGCTTGACTTTATGCTCTTTGCCTTGTCCAAACCTGGGAGGGTCACATGATGCCCTAGTTAGTTAGTTTCCTTTTAGGATAGGTTGTTACCTAGTGAATCTCTGAAGAGTCATCGCTCGTTCCCTCCATACTTACCATTTTACATCTTTATCCCCTCCATCTATCCACATTTTTGGGCATTGGGGAAGGCTCCATTTGGAAAAGGTTGTACCTTACCTCATGGGAAGAAGGGGCTAAAGGCCCAGGGGGCAATGTAGCTAGAAAAAGTTAAAGAGTCGAATTTAAACCTTCGAGATGCTTTGCCCAGGGATCCCTGAGAAAGCACTGAAACGTTTCTCAGCAAGAAAAGGGGACCCACATATGAACAAAACACTCAAGGCATTTGTTGGTGGATAGGAGGTCTCATCATGAGTTGGCCTATCATGACCATGAACATGTAGCGGTATGACACTACCACACAACTGGTCACCAAGCCAGGGTAGTGACTCTTGGTTGCATGGCTAAGAGAAAGGGGGTCTCATCATGGCTAAGAGAAGGGCATGACGTCACTCCTAGGAGGGTCTTTACATGCAAATTTTGACCTAAAACTTAATTAAAGGTCATAATTTTGTATAAATAAGACAAAAGTACATTCATTTTTTATCATAATTCTCACTTGGGAGAGTGGTCTGAAATTTTCGCCCTACTAAGGGTTATTGGCTGAAATAAGGAGGGTGTTATTCTTTTAAGGCTTGTTTTTGGCACTTGGACAAATTTTATGAAGTTTTGTGGCAATCTTGCATGGTTTTACATGATTATTCTTGGTGCAAGTAAGTAGATTTTTACTTTGTCCTTCTAAATGGTTATGGTAATGGTTTGCTTGCTCATACAAGATTATGAAATTGCATGTTTTAATTAATGCTTGAAGTAAGAAACTTAAAGTGCTAACTTTCTTGCTTTTCATTTGCCAAGCTTTATTGAATTGATCTAGTAACTAGTGAAAGTTGAAACCCTGGGGCCCTAAAGTGCTAGCTCTCTAGAGGTTTATACTTAGTTATTGTGCAAAGTATTTTTCATCCATAAAAATCCAAGAAGGAGGTATTAGGGCCTAGAAGTGCCTACACCCTAGCTTCCTCACTTCTTGAGGTCAAACCTAGGAGGAATTAAGGTGCTACTCCTCCTAGGTCTTTCTCCCTCTTGGATTATGTGTAAAATCGCTTGTTAGCAGCCTTGAAGGAAGCCGCCTACTTGACTCCACTACCCTTAGAAAGGCACTAGTTAAACCTCACTCTTTGACAAGTATCTTCAAACTCAAACTCCAAACTGTTTCCTACTTGATTACCCTACTAACTTTAACTAGTTAACTAACCTAGCTTAGAGATAATAACAGCCACTTAATTACTGCTGATCATTCACTGTTACAGCCATTGTTTGTAGTCTATATCAGCCTACCAAACACCTTAGAACAGCCCAGAATTTGTACAAGGCAAGTTACTATCAATATATGCTGAAGTGTTTGTTCAATTGCCTTAGCAAAGTGCATTTCTGAAGCTGTTATAAATCACTTTGCTGTTGTTGTGATGATTGCTACAGCCATAATTTGCAGCTTATATGAGTCTTACTGACCATATTAATCAGCCCAGAATTTTTATGAGGCAAAGAACAATCAATTAGAATTAAAATCTACATCTAATTGCCTCTTTAAAGTACATTTTTTAAAGTTATTATTGATGTCATCACTTCTGCTCTGCTGCTGTTACAGTTATCATTGACAGCCTGTTAAATTTATTTGCTGATTGACACATCTAGAACTTGCATGTGACAAAGTATTATCATTTAAAATTTTGAATATCTTGTTATATTGTCTGAATAAGTGCATTTTCTGGATATATTTTGCAGCTGTTACCTTTTAATTTATTGCTGTTATACACTTATTTACTGCTGCACACTTATTTACTGCTGCACATACTTACTAGTTAGCATTTACTTTCACAAGTTTAATGTCTTGTTGAAGCACTAACATCATTTCTGCTTGTAAACTGCCACATTATTCGGTTGTTGTCTTGATTAAGGGCAGGTACATCTTACTTCATCTTTGCTTCATCCTTCAAGACATAACTTAGTGACTCAGCCTGCTTTGAGTGACCTAGAGAGAGAGGGATAGTTTACCTTGTCCTTTTCCCTTCCTCAAACCCCCTAGGTCTTGGGACGTCTCCCTTGGAGTGGGTTTTTCCTCCTCCTAAACAGAAAGGGGTACCATGTTGAGGTGACAGTGACAGTGACAGGATTACCCCCGTGTTACGCCAATCTCTTCCCACTTGCCTTAGGCTTTGGGGCAAGTACAGATTGTGCGATAACAAGGCCCAAAGGTTGATTGCAACTGCTACTAAAAGAATAAGAAAATGATGTGAAAGAAAGAAAGGAATGATAGCAAAGGACTCTCAAAAACCAGTCCAAACTTGAGCTCTACCCTTTTCATGCTCACCCTAGTCCTGAGCAATGATGCTATAGCTTGAAACATTATGAAGGGGACTTGCAAATATGATAAGAGGAAAAATGAAAAGGAAGATAAAGGGGTTTGGAAAAATGGCACTTAGAAAGTGGTAACTCAAGAGCAAGCACACCCTCCACAAAGGCGCTCATAGAAATGGATTCAATGACACCATATGCCATGAAGCCCGCCCTAAAACTATATCACTATCACACTTACTCTTGAAGGGTTTCTTTCTTTCATGCTTCCCTCGACACCTATCCCTCTACCTGGGTTCTTTTATTTCCTGTCTAGGTTGGCACACCTAATAGGGTTGGATGAAGGCCCTCCCATACTTAAACTTGCCAACTCACATGAGGTCCTAGGTTAGTATGATGCTTGAAGGAGATATTGAGGAGAATTGTTTACATGGCTTATATCTTAAGCTACAGCGTACTTTGCATATTTTAAGGCCTAATGTTTCTTGTGAACCTTGGCAAACCTTGTCTTATACTTTGCTTTGTCTTGGATGGCCCTGACATGGTTCTTTGAGGGACGTCCTGGGCTTGTACCCATGACATTGTCCTTTATTGCAGAACCTTGGCACATGTGATGAAGAGAAGTGGGTCATCCAGTGACTCACCACCCTCAGACATCAGCTCTCACATCCTTGGAACCTTGGATGATGAACAGATGGGCTTGGTTTGAGCAAATTCAATCATGATGGCACACAGATGGGTCGGAAGTCCATAGGCTAGGCAGAGTACCCTAAAGCCTATTTATCCACTAGACCAGGGATGTTGCAGCAACAGACAACCAAATAACTTGCAAAGACTAAATGCAGCTCCCTCCAGCCTAGACGCAACACGTGGACCCTGAACGTTGGCCCTATTTTGATGATGACGTCGTCTTTTGGGTTTGATGAAGCTAGGGTTTGGTAAACACCTGGAGTATTGATGATGGTTGGTATGGATTTGAGGGAGGAGAGACATCATTTGCTCCCACCTCACTCTGAATTGGTGCCACATGGCCTTTAGAGGCCTCCTTGCCCAAGAGGGCTTGACGTCTCACACGTATGGCTATTATTGATGTATATTTTGCATTTTAGCATTTGTAAAGGGATAAATGAGGGGTCAGCCCCACTTCTATTTTGATGTTGACATTTTACGTGGACAAATATGCTAGGCTAGCCTCATACAAAAAGGCTAGCACTAGCTTTCATTTATTCATCATCATTCCTCACCATTTGTGGCGTAACACTTTTAGTGATTTGTTGTTTCAGCCTTCTTGGTCTTTCTCTCTCATGCACTATGCTTGGAAATGGTCTCTTGTGGACACTTTGCTGATTATGGATGGATATTTCTGCAATTAGGGTTAAATGCTCTTGGTTTCTTGGATGAAGTAAGTATTTTTTTGCAATTTTATAGTATGTTGTTGATGTAATGGTGGAATTGCTAGTTTGTTGCAAGGATTATTGTTTGTTGAAACCCTAAGAGAGGAACATAAGTACTTCCTCTCACAAAGTTTTACTTGTCCAAAATTTGAGAATTGTCCTTGCTAGGGTTAGAACCATAAATCCGTAAAGTGCTAGCACTATAGGATTTTAGCCCTAGACAATTGATCATTGACCTAGTTGAAGCTACAGGAAGGGGGAAACGATATATAGGGCCCAAAAGTGCTTGCACCCTAGACGTCCATCTCAAAGTCTAAAGCCTAAGGCCCAAATGTGCTTGCACCTTATGGTTTAGACTCTACCTGTTGGTTTCAATTAGATCAATCTTCAAGCTTGGATGCATTTGAAACTCCATAGCCCTAGAATGGTAAAGGCACTAATCTAGAAGTAACTCTTGTGGTGAAAGTAATTGATAAAACCCCTTTTTCAAATCTCTCAAGTGTTCTACTAACTCTACTAACTCTAACCCTAGCAAACTTGCAATAATTCTTGTTGTTGTTACAAAAGTTTGCTACAGACATATAAAACTACATTAATTTGTTGCATACACTCATCTAAAGGTGGCTTAACTTGTTCAGAAATTATCTCTAGCAATTGGATAACTTTATGCTTGACGAAGGCTTACTTTTCACGCTAAATTGCTACATTTCCGAGCACTAATTATTGGTGTTGTTACAAATTATTTACTGCTGTTATATTACTGTTTACTGCTGCAAATTTGTAACAGCCAATGCAAATTTGACTTGTCTAGTGTCTTAAGAGGTCATTGTTGCATACTTTAGCATGGAAGTTGATATATATATATATATATATATATATATATGTTGCAAAGTGTTCTTGTTCCAGGCAGGTACAACAAAGTTACAAACTACATAACAAACTCTCTCTCCTTCCTAGACCTAGACCAACTAATCGGTGATCAAGATAGGGGGCGGTAGGCTTGGCTACTAAACTTGTTATTTGATCCCTTGATGTCACTAGGGAAGCCTCCCTTGTGGTGGACCTCCTCCATCACTAAAACAAGGGAAGATCCTACTTAGGTGACAGTGGTAGTTTCTTCCATAGTTACACAAGATTTGGGAATCCTGTGGAGGGTTTTGCACAAGTACAAATCCTGCAATAACAAGAACCACTTGTTTGTCCTTTCTTATTGCCTATATTCTCCAAGTACTATGCTTGCACACAAGCCTCATCCATTGTCCTAGGTTTAAAGAGCATCACTTGCTTCCGTAAATAACTGTGTAGACCCCTCAGATACTTGAGGAGTGCATCTAGGTTCTTCAGAGATATACCCGACATAACCGTAATTTTTCTGAGCTTAGTGTTGTACTATTGCACACTCTGCTCTTGCCTCTGCATGAAGGGATGCCAACAGATCCATCGATCCTCTACATACCATATAGGATAGAACTGGGCCTTCATGAGGATTTTAAATGCCTCCCACTTAATTACCGGTGGATCACCCTTCAACCTAAGTGTCTATGTGTGGCTTTCCCACTAGGTTAAGGCATGGCCCTCTAGTTTCAATGGAACAAATGAAATCTTTCGTTCTTCTTCTATGTTATAGACACTGAAATAAACTTCTAACCGTTGCAACCAATGATTCAACTTAATGGCATCAATCTCACCTTGGTAGGGTTTGATGTCCACTTTCACTTCCATTTTCAATAGAGATTCTGAAGAAGGGATGACATTGAAACTCGGTTTCTCTTCTTTGGCTCTTTTTTCGACTCCTTTTCTAGGTCCTCATTATCTCCCGATTTCTCATCTTATCCAACTTTTTAGTTAGAGCCACCAACCTCCCCAAAAGGTCCAAATTTGTTAGCTACAGCTACCATGAGGAGGACCAAGTTCTCCTTTGCCTCATCCCAAGGGTTGTTATGATTGGACTCATCCGCCATGCCTAGGGTTATGAGACTTCCTTCTTAAGCCAATTCCTAGATCTTACAACTTCCCACAAAAACTCCAAAGAAAATTGCTCTAATACCAATATGATCTATAAAGTGTCATGTATATTCCACTGGAACAGTGCATCACAACAACTCTTACAATATTCTGAAATCTTTTACTATGCAGTTTATTACCTTAGATCTCTGATTTATTATTACTAGCATAGTGCTCAAAAGTATGGAAATAACCAAAAACGAAATGAAAGAACAAGCAAATGAACACACCATCCACACAAATGAATACAAGATGTGACCTGGGAAACCCAATATGGGAGAAAAGCCATCTAAAAGGGGAGGCATACGCTTTTCTCTCTTTTTATCGGTTATGAAATGCGAGTACATTGTGGCCTGAATGGTTGCTACAAAATCTTCTACCTCCTATGTTATGCTTCAATATCCCATTATGAGATGCTCTGCTCAACTATGAAACAATAACAATACCAAAAGAACAGAACCCCTTCCTTTCCTAGTAGCCCAATTTTTAACATAACCTAATAGTCATCTAGGGTTAGGGTTAGGGTTTTTGTATCCCTTAACCCTCAATTAGTGTTAGGGTTTTGGACCCTCTAGAATCTTCTTGAAAGTCCACATGTTACTAGCCACACATGTGAGTAATAAAGGCTGACGTGGCATCTACTCGGTACCATGGTGGTCAACATACAAGAGGCATAACTTTCGCATACGAACTCCGTTTGAGGTGATTTTTACACCATTGGAAAGCTTACAATGTGTAGAACAACGTCAAGGGGTAGCAGCTAATCGTGAAATTTTGACCCCAAAAAGTGTTGTTTGATGCCTCAAACAAGCTCTGGAAGTTTCTAGACCCCAAATCACCAAACTAGGACCTGCCCTTAAAATGGGCACAGTGAGCCAATTCCTCCATTTTTCCACCCAAAAAGTACCAAGATAGATGACAAATGATATAACGATCCATTCTGGACCAAGTATTAACTAAATAACTCACTTAATGGTTGTTCGAGAGACTCCACCATTTTTGTATCTAAATTTTACAAATTTATCTGGGCTAAGAGACTTGGTGAAAATATCTGGAGTATGGTCCTAAGTTGGGCAACAACATTTTAGCTCAACTTCTCCATATTCTACAATTTGTCAAATGAAATGATTGTCCGCTCATGGACGACGAAATTCTTTGCCAGCTTGAGAACTCCCTAGTTATCACGAAAAAGTATCGTGGGCTCATTTTCATGAACTTGTAAATCTCCAAGCATTCTTCTAAGCCAAATTGCTTCACATGCCCCTTTGGCTGCTAGTCTGTATTATTCTTTTATATAGGAAAGTGAAACTACATGTTGTTTCTTGTTGGTCCAAGAAACTATCCATGTGCCAAGACTAAACAAATCACTTGTAGACTTCTTCTCATCCACGGATCCTACCCAATCTGTATCTAAATACCCACATAACTAAGGCTTTTTGCTTTTCCCATATAGAATGCCAAAATCTAATGTTCCCTTTACATACCATGGCATGCTCTTTATTATTGTAAAATATTCTATTCTTGGAGCTTCTATAAACCAAGAGATCCAGCTAACTACATAGCTCAAGTCAGGTTTAGAAGGTGGTAAGATAGATCAAGTTGCCCACTAGTTGCATGTAGATTGATTCATTGACCAAAATTTATCTTGTCAAAAGCTAAATATAACTCACATTTTGCCTTTGCAATTACTCCTACCTCATTACCTGTGATGATGATGTCATTGACATATATCACTAGAATTACCACATCACCATTCTCGCTTTTGATGTAGATGTTATAGTCAAAAGGACATCTGATGAATCCCTGCTCTCACAAATATTTGTCAATTTTGATGTACCATGCCTCGGGAGCCCCCTTTAGCGCATAAACAGCTTTCTTTAATATGCATACCAAATGTTTCTTCCCTGGAACCTAAAATCCCTACGGTTGGCACATGTATACTTCTTCCTCTAGATGACCATTGAGGAAGGCACTCTTCACATCCGTCTGATGTAGTTTCCAACCAAACTATGTTTCCATGGAAAAAACCAAGCGGATTGTACCCACTTTTGCAATAGGAGCAAATGTCTCATGGTAAATCCATTCCTTATGAGCAAAGCCCTTTGCAATTAGCCTTGCTTTGAGCTTGTCAAGCATTCCATCTACCTTATACTTAACTTTATGTTGAGATTTGTAGCAAGGAAGGTCTTCCATCATCATTACAACGTCCTAGCATGATGGAGGACAATGAAACTTAGGCTGAGCTGATTAATTAAATGTTTTCCTAAGTCTAACTTAGGAAAAGAACTATTGATGTGTTATAATCTTCAGTTGACTTTATTGAGTACTTTTTCTAAAGTTAAAGTGAAAAATAATCTAAGTTGTGGTCTTTTAATCTTGACCATTGATCTTATCATGAGGGTGAAGGTTGATCTCAGCCCTCCATCCTTTTGGAGGTTAGGGTTTCACTTGCTCAATGAAGAATAAAGAGATCAACTGGGCTAAGGGGGCACACAAGAGAAAGAGAAATCGATTCCAGAGAGAGATCAATTGCAGATTTGCAGGTGAGAATTTTTGCAGGAGGACAGACGAGAGTCTAGCAGGTAGATCGACTCACTTCTTTAGCAAATCGCAGAGGCTAAGCTTCAGATCTGGCAGGGTCGTACAGAGTGACGCAAGAGTGTCGTACATTCACGCAAAGGCTCACTTTCTAGTTGTTGTTTCGTTCTGGTTCTGTTATGGAGGGTCTAGAGAGGTTGTACGATTTTGTTGGAGAGGGTTTTGCTGAAGATTATTCAGTTGTTGGCAGAGGTCGATTGACTTTGTAAGATATTTCCATATTTTCCTGCTCAGAGATAATAAATCCTCATCTGTTGCACCGGTTTTCCCATCTTGGGTTTTTCCTGTTGATTATTGCAGCGTCATGTGACATTCTCCAAGATACGTTCTCCTCTGGATTGAGCTGAGTCGACCTATGAGAGAGCCCATGTGTTGGGTGTGCCCATGTGATAGGTGTGTGACATCCTCTAGGATACGTTCTCCTCTGGACTGAGTTGAGTCGACCTGTGAGAGAGCCCATGTGATGGGTGTGTTACATCCTCCAAGATACGTTCTCCTCTGGACTGAATTGAGTTGACTTGTGAGAGAGCCCAAGTGTTGGGTGTGCCCATGTGATGGGTGTATCGTTCTCCTCTGGACTGAGTTGAGTCGATGTGTGGTCTCCTGCCTTGTACTCTTGTGGACTCAGTTGAATCAGGCTTGAGATGGTACTCCAGATGATTCTCCTATGGACTCAATTGAGATAGAGATATGTTGAGTATGACGTCCCTGTGGCTGAGCACAGGAGGACGTGTCCCTAGTGGTTGAGCACTAGTGGACGTGTGGATCCCTTGCTATATTGTCTGAGTGTAAGATTCACTTGTAACCTTAATTGTGATGTAAAGGGTAAAAGTCGGCCCTAACATATGTGAAAGATAATTAATATTTCATTAATTATTAATTATATTATTAAGTTGTACAGGTCGGCCCTATTGTGCCAATAGACACATCATTTGATGTAATGGGTTTTGTATAAATAAAGGTGAATCCCCATTGAGGAACACACACTCACTTGTCATCTCATGATTTCAGAAGTTGTGGTCTGAAATCATGAGGACTGCAATTTGCACTTCTCTAGGAGTTAGTTTCTCAGTCATAGCAGCACCCTATTGTGTGCTAGGTTTGGTGGTGGAATGGTGGATCTTCTCTTGACAGTATAGCAAAGGATTGATGGGTTTTTCCCCTTGTTTGAGAAGGGTTTTTCCCAGGATACTTCTTGTGTTCTTGTGCATGGTTATTCTTCTTGTGATCTTGGTTTACTGCAGCTTGTATTGTTGCTGCAAATGGTTATGGTTCAGTTTATGCTAAACAGAAATTGAAATAAAACTACATGCATCAGCTAACTATCAAAACTTAACATGGTATCAGAGCAGTACTTGAAGAAGACTCTTGCACATTAGATAAAGACAGGCCGTGGAAGTTCTAGGGCTGTCATACCCCTGCGGTTGGTGTAAGAAGAGGGCCGAACCCTCACTTAAAATCTGTGGTAAAGTTTGAGGCTGGCCGCAGGTCTATTAGCCTGGGCCGAGCCTTGATTAATCGCTTAAAAGGCTGGCCGCAGGCCTGGTTGAAGCAGCCGCAGCAAGAAGAAAGCCCTCTAGGGCTGCCGCAGCAATAGGGAGCCCTAAACCGACCCCTAACAAAAATTACAGGCCAGTTTTAAAGTGTTTTCTGAGGCAGTACATCAGCATAAATTCGCATGTGTTTTGAGTCTGTAATAGGCAAGATCTGAAGCAGTTGGACCAAATTATCTGAGGCTAGTTTCAGGTGGACAAATCCAATTCTGAAGTGAATCTCTGAGGAAGGAAGGCTGAGCTACAGGCCTATTCTATGGCAGTCCTGAGACAAATATTGAAGTCTGTTCTGAAGCAGTTTCATAATAAATTCTGAAGAAGTTTTGTGGTAAATCTGCAACTACATCAAAGTAAACAAAGGCAGACTCTGAGGTATCTTGGCGGCAGTTTTTTTGTGTGCAGATCTGAGGAAGATAAGGCACAAGTTTGAGGCAAGTTAGGGCTATTCTGAGGCAGCGGAAAAAGTACTTTCAGAGGCAGCAAATCTCTGATATGTGTAAGTACTTGTGACAATTTATTGTTTGCATTTATGACCTATCCTTGACTATTAAAGGCTGGGTTTTAGATCTATCTTATGCTCAATATAGATGACTATTGACTGGGTTTGAGACCTAAAAACCGGACTGTGGTAGAGGTCTGAAGGATAACAGTCCAAGGACTGTTTGCTTGGTGACAAAAGGCTGTCCTAAATTAAGGGCTGATTGATTGAAGCAGAGATGGTTGTATACAGTACAGAATTGAGTATTGAGTTGCTAGATGTATATGTTGTATTCTAGAGGACCAAGACTTGTATACTTTGACAGCAGTACATTGAATATAAGTTCAGTACATAAACATTGTTGAGCAGAGTAGATTGAGAAGCAGCTAGATCAAGCTTGAATCTTGGGCACAAGTTTCAAGTCTGATACAAGAAGTACATCTAAATCTAAGGTTGAAGACATTCTTGTTCTGAGGTTAAACAAGGGCAAATTTGGAACTGTGAAAAAGGGCAGATCTGAGGAAGTATATCAGCCAAGTTCTATATCTAAGCTTGCAGAAATTTCTGGAAACTTACTTCAAAATTGATCCTTGGTGTGACTTTTGACCATGGGCTATATGTAAGCTCTAGTAAGGAGACTAGACTTGCAGCCCTTGTCACTAGGAGACTAGACTTGCAGCTAGTGATGTGAAAGGGTTCAAACCCTTGTCACTATGAGACTAGGCTTGCAGCTAGCGCAAGGGAAGCAACATTAGCCACCTCAAAAGAAATCAAGGAATGAAAGCAAGAACGACGAGGAGCTCTTCTCTACCTCAGTCTTCTCGGGAAGACCAAAAGTAAGATTGAGCATGATTGCAGACTAAGGTAAGTCTTGTACTACTTTCTTAATTGATTTTATCATTACTCTGTAGTAGCTTGTTTTTGATAAAGAAAGGTATTATCCCTGGTATGGGAGCCCTCATGGCTTGGACCATTATCCCTGGTGCGGGAGTCCAATTTTTTTGTTTGGTTGGTCATTAACCCTTCGGGAGGCCATCCTGGTTATTATTCTAGTACATGAGACCATTTTGGTTGTTATCCCTTCGGGAGGCCATCTTGGTTATTATTCTAGTATAGGAGGCCATTTTGGTTGTTATCCCTACGGGAGGCCAGATTTCTTATTTCATTATTGAAGGACCATGATCCCTAGTACAGGAGTCCAATTTTCTTTGGTTGGTTATTATCCTAGTACAAGAGGCCATTTTGATTGTTATCCCTACGGGAGGTCATCTTGGTTATTATCCTAGTACGGAAGGCCAACAAAGTACTGTAGAGACAGTAGAGGACCTGAGAAGACATGGGATGTCTCCAAGTTAACAACATGGAAGATGTTTATCCTTCCGACTTCAAAGGGAGTCACTTGACTCAGAGGGAGTCAAACTATTTGAGAAGAAGGAAGAAACAATAACTTCTCCCCTTCAGCAGTTCAGAGGGAGACAATTATTGATCCTGTTGATCCAGTTGCTCCTGTTTCCCAAAATACACTTCCATCTATACGATTAATGATCTTGCAGCATCCATGGGTTGGAGACTACATCAGATGGATGTAAAGATAGCCTTTCTCAATGGTGAGATTGAGGAAGAAGTTTACATCGAGCAGCCAGATGAATTCGAAGTTGAAGGACCTAGGTGTGATGCAGTACTTCTTGGACTAGAAGTATGGCAGAGGACTGATGAGATTTTCCTGAGTCAAGGAAAATATACAGTGGAGATATTTGGGATGATGGACTGCAAATCCATGCCTACACCAATGGTGATGAATTTGAATAAGATGAACGAGGCTTCTTCCGATTCAGGCGAGATTGATCCACATCTTTACAGACGACTGAGTGGATCATTGATGTATCTGGTTAACACCAGACCTGATATATGCTATACAACGAATGTACTCAACCAGTTCATGAGTCTGTCAAGACAAACACACTGAATAGCAGCGAAGCATGTGCTGAAATATCTATGAGGCACAATTAATTATGGCCTGAAGATATGCCTCCAGTGTAGACATGAGATTGCAGGTATATTCTGATCCAAACTAGGTAGGGAGCGTAGTGGACCAGAAGAGCACATCCGGTTGTTGTCTGCCATGGTTTCCTAGTGCACCAAGAAACAAGACTTTTGTGGCTTTGAGTACCGCAGAAGAAAAGTACATTGCATTATGTGTGGCAGTCCGCGAAGTAGTGAGGTTTCGCAAGCTCCTTGCAGACTTATTTGGACATGAGATGGATTCCACCGTTATCCATTGTGATAACCAGAGCTATGTAAAGCTCTCCGAGAATCATGTGTTTAACGATAGATCAAATACCATTATATCAGAGATATGGTGCAAATGAAAGCAATACACATGCAGTACCTTTCTACACATGATCAAGTTGTAGATGTCTTCACCAAACCACTTGCCAGGACGAAAATCAAGGGCTTTCGTGAGAGACTTGGCCTGGTGGAGAATGTCTCCCTAGCTGAGAGGGAGTGTTGATGATTGCAGCGTCGTGTGACATTCTCCAAGATACGTTCTCCTCTGGATTGAGTTCAGTCGACCTGTGAGAGAGCCCATGTGTTGGGTGTGCCCATGTGATGGGTGTGTGACATCCTGCAGGATACGTTCTCCTCTGGACTGAGTTGAGTCGACCTGTGAGAGAGCCCATGTGATGGGTGTGTGACATCCTCCAGGATACGTTCTCCTCTGGACTGAGTTGAGTCGACCTGTGAAAGAGCCGAAGTGTTGGGTGTGCCCATGTGATGGGTGTATCGTTCTCCTCTGGACTGAGTTGAGTCGATGTGTGGTCTCCTGCCTTGTACTCCTGTGGATTCAGTTGAGTCAGGCTTGAGATGGTACTCCAGATGATTCTCCTGTGGACTCAATTGAGATAGAGATATGTTGAGTATGACGTCCCTGTGGCTGAGCACAAGTGGACGTGTCCCTAGTGGTTCATCACAAGTGGACGTGTGGATCCTTTGCTATATTGTCTGAGTGTAAGATTCACTTGTAACCCTAATTATGATGTAAAGGGTACAAGTAGGCCCCACCATATGTGAAAGATAATAAATATTTCGTTAATTATTAATTATATTAATTATATTATTAAGTTGTGCAGGTCGGCCCTATTGTGCCAATAGACGCATCATTTGATGTAATAGGTTTTGTATAAATAAAGGTGAATCCCCATTGAGGAACACACTCACTTGTCATCTCATGATTTCAAAAGTTGTGGTTTGAAATCATGAGGACTGCAATTCGCACTTCTCTAGGAGTTAGTTTCTCAGTCATAGTTGTTGAAATATTGTAACTGCAAAGAGTATTCTATTTATTTATTGAGTCATTATTCATTAAATCAATCCCCTTTTGTGGATTGATCATGTCGGGCATTGTAATCGACCAAATCCCCTTTTGCGGATTGCTCAAACCTTAATTGTATTATGCAAATTAAGAAGTCGGCCCCCAGGCCTAATTAAAGTGGTTTTAACCACTAAGAAGACAAGTCGGCCCTGCCCAGTGATGAGACACCTTTCCAGCACCTGCCAGTTTGTATAAATAAAGGAAGCCAACGCCTCATTATCTCACTCACTCATTCACTCATAAAGTGCACAAGTTTGGAGAGCTGCAGTTGGGAGAAGGAGGAAGAGAGAGGCACATTGCTCAGTGTTGGATATTCTCTAGTGTTTTGGTTTATTGTCTTGGCATTGTATTGGCTATCTATATTAAGGAAGTTTTGTTGGGTTTTCTCCCCCATGAGGATTTCCCAGGATAAAATGTTGTGTATCTTGTGATTGTGTTTCTCTTAGTAATCCTACCTATGCTATGGTTATCTAGTAAATTGAAAAGAAAGCTAATAATAGCTAAAAACTTAACAATAGCAGCACCCTATTGTGTGCTAGGTTTGGTGGTGGAATGGTGGATCTTCTCTTAGCAGTATAGCAAAGGATTGTTGGGCTTTTCCCCTTGTTTGAGAAGGGTTTTTCCCAGGATACTTCTTGTGTTCTTGTGCATGGTTATTCTTCTTGTGATCTTGGTTTACTGCAGCTTGTATTGTTGCTTCAAATGGTTATGGTTCAGTTTATGCTAAACAGAAATTGAAATAAAACTACATGCATCAGCTAACCATCAAAACTTAACATTTCCGGGGAATATTGTCCAAAAATAAGTGTGTTCATTTTGATGTGATTGTTGTCTACTTTTACTTTCAGTTCCTAGTAATTTATTTATGTCGTTTATTTAATTTACTGTGAAGAAAAACCCTGAATAATCAATTAACATTAATTTCGATTGGTTTAAAGTGTACTGGGTTTAGAAATTTCACATGGTATCAGAGCAGGACTGTTAAAGAGGCAATATCACAAGTGGGTTTCAAGATCCAAAAGAAATCTGAAGTTTCAGGCACAGATCTAAGGCAGTTGTTATCTTCCCTTGCGCTTAGGGTTTTTGCGCTAGGGTTTCAGCATAAAAAGAAAAGTAGAGGCAGGGTTTGAGCCGTGAGGGTTTCAACATAACACTTTCAGAAAATGGCCATGAGTTTGAGGGTATAAGACAGGTTACAAGGGGCTCATAATTACCCCACCTGAAAAGAAAGGATGACAATGATATTGGAAGTCAATGATGTTTCATAGCATGTCAGTGACAAGGCAACAACTCCCACAGGTGCAGCTAAATTGGTCATCTGGAAGAAAGGTGACGCTAAGGCCAAGAGCCTAATTCTTGATGGGATAAAGCACCATGTGGTCCCACGTCTCTCAAGAAAAGTTGAGGCAAAAGATATGTGGAAAGCCCTAAGTGATCTCTACCAAAACAAAAATGAAAACAAAGTGATGGCTCTGCGCAAGAAATTCCGTGGGACCGAGATGGCCAAAGATGAGGCCAATATTGAAAAAATCGCGATTTTTTCTGCTTTCCGAAAAATTGGCCCTTAAAAATTGCGACTTTTTGTCATTTGAAAAAGTCTGCGATTTTTTGTTAAAAGTCACGAGTCGAATGTAAAAGTCATGGGGCATGCCCAAGCCGTGGGGATAAACACGGTTTTCCCTTTTTATTTTGCTCATTTCACTTGTTTGTTGTTGGAGAAGGAAGGAGAAGGGTTTGTGGTCTTCCTCAATCATTGTGGAAGCAAGTAAACAATCATTTGCATCACCATCAAGGATTTTTAAGTGGAGCAAGGGTTCAATTTCATTTGCCAACCGGTGTTGAATCTTCCATTCATAGGTATGTATCTAAATCCCTCCATGTTAATGTTTTTTTCCCATAGATTTTTGCAAGTTTTCTTGCCTACGTTTTGGTTTTTTTTTTTGTCATTTTGCCATGATTTTCATGCCCATAGAACAATGTAATGTTTTTTTATGGGACAGCAAGCTTGAGCCATGCTGTTAATTTTTTCTCCACCCTCTTATTGTCATTTTTCATTTCTAATCATCTAATCTAGAGGTCTGATTTTTTTTACCAATGGGTTGTTATTTTTTTCTAGTGGGGTTTAATATCATTTTCTTGTTTTTTTGTGCCTTGGGATTGAATTTTGAAGCTGTCAATTTTATCAAAAAATATGCCAAAGCCTTTGGATCCAGTTTGGGTGTATGGGATCCCTGAAGATGGGACAAACCGACAACGATTGAGTTGCAAACTCTGTGGGGTGAATATGTCAGGAGGGATTTGCAGGTTGAAATATCATTTAGCTAAAATCCCCAGGCATGAGATTGAAGTTTGTGGTAGCACAACCCCAGAGATTATGAGAATTGCATTTGATTCACTAGAAGCAAAGGATAAAAAGAAAAATGATGCAGCAGCAAGGAAGGTCGAACTTTCAGTTAGAAGTTCAGCGACATCTACCCCAGAGAGACAGTGTAGTGGGAGGGGCTCCACAGATTCAGGTACCGGAAGGTTTTCACCTTTATTGTTACACGAACCACCCCTGGAGCACAGCCTTCCATCAATTCAGTGTTGAAGAAAAAGGAGAAGAAAGAAGCAGACATGGCTATGGGGAGGTGTCTTTTCTGGAGTGACATACCTCTCAACATCACCAAGAACAATCCATTTTGGCAACCGATGTGTGATGCCATTGTTGTTGTTGGCCCAGGGTATAAAATCCCTACCTTTGAAGAGTTGTGAGGGCCAATTCTTCAAGAAGAAAAGAAGGACATCAACTATAGATTGGCAGAGTTCAAGCAGTCATGGGAGATCTTTGGATGCACAGTGATGTCTGATGGCTGGACAAATAGGAAGGGTAGGTCCCTTCTCAATTTCTTGGTACATTGTCTTAGAGGTACCATGTTTTTCAAATCAATAGATGCATCAGCACATGTGAAAGATGCAACATTGTTGTGTGAGTTGATGGATGCGTTCATCCAGGAGATCGGCATGCATAATGTGGTGCAAATCATAACAGATAATGCAGCTAATTATGTGGTTGTTGGTAGGTTGATTGTGGAGAGGAACCATTCATTGTTTTGGACTCCATGTGTTGCACATTGTATTGATTTGATGCTCGAGGATATGGGGAAAACCTCCTTCATCAAGGAGGTGATTGATCAGGCTAGGAGCGTCCCCAAGTTCATATATAACCATATTTGGGTTCTTAGCCTCATGAGGAGACACACCAAAAACAGGGAGTTGCGATGTCCTGCAATCACTCATTTTGCCACCAACTTCATTACTCTTCAGTCTTTGCTTCGATGTCCATTTGAGCTGAGCAAATGTTTGTTTGTGATGAGTGGCGGGATTCTACATATAGCAGGATAGAGGATGCGAAAACCATTGCTAGATTGGTGTACAGTGACTCCTTCTGGGAAGGAGTGGTAGAGGTGTGCTCGGTGAGTGAACCTTTGGTAAAGGTTCTGAGATTGGTTGATAGTGATAAGCCAGCAATGGGCTATTTGTATGAGGCCATGGATAAGGCCGAAGAAGCTAGTCAGGCTTATTATGTGGGAAAGTGTAGCCACGAGTTTCGTAGACAGATGTTACTATGGGATTTGATTGATACTCGATGGACCGGGATGCTCCATCAACCCATTCATGCAGCAGCAATTTTCCTCAACCCTGCATTTTCCTACAAATGCAACTTTGCTTTTGATGGCGAGGTGATGGAAGGGCTCCATGCTTGTCTTCAGAGGATGGTACCTGATGTCGCGATTCGCCTTGATATTAATC
>ML781179.1:171401-185002 GCA_009831015.1 Picea engelmannii | reverse complement strand
AACTTTATGTTTTTAAAATTCAAATTTCAATTATGTATTTTAAATTTTAAAATTTATTTTAAAGTTCAATTATGTTTTATTTATGTTATCTTTCTTTCTTATTTGTTGTAGATGTTTGGTGGCGAAACTATGGTGCAAGGGCATCAAATTTACAGAAATTTGCCATCTGAATCCTGAGTCAAACATGTACCTCTTCGGGATGTGAGTGCAATTGGAGTGTATTTGAAAAAACACACTCAAAGAAACGCACCAGGTTAGAACTTATGAGCAATTACATTTATTGTAATTTGTAATTTATGAGTCTATGACCATCTAATATATTATGACCCTCAAAAGTTAAAACTCATTAAATTTTTTATGACCCTCTTACAGGTTAGAGTTCTCACGTCCCAATGACTTGGTGTATGTCCATTACAATCTTCGACTATGGTTGAAGCAAATGGATAGAACACCGGATGTGGAGGCCATTTCCTTGGACAATATTGATATATTGTCTAAGTGGAGGGTGGAGTCTGAGATGCCTATCATGGAGGAGGCAACTGCATGGTTAGAGGAGGAACAGGGAGAGGAGGAGGAGGAGTGGCCTGAAGACATCATGGAGGGTGATGTGCTAGCATCGGCACAACCTTCTACACTTATTGATACACCTACTCCTCCACACACTAGTAGTCATCCATGTTAAAGTTTAAGCTATTATTAGGTTTCTTTCAATTTACTAAATAACCGTAGCATATATAGGATCACTAAGAGAAACACAATCACAAGAGTACACAAGCATTTATCCTGGGAAACCCTCAAGGGGAAGAAAACCCAACAAAACTTCTTTAATATAGATTCAATAACCAAGTACAATTCCAGAATAACTCTCTCTCTCTGAGAGACAAACCACCATGATGCTAGACCAGAAAATCCAATGCCAAGACAATAAACCAAACACTAGAGAATGTCCTCTCCCAAGCAATGCGCCTCTCTCTCTTCCTTCTCCCGTCAACTAGTAATTGCAGCTTCCGTCTATACTTGTGCACTAGATGAGTGAGCTGAGTGTGTATACAAATGAGTGGTCAGCTTCCTTTATTTATACAAACTGGCAAGCACTGAAAGGAGGTGTCTCTTCACTGGCAGGGCCGACTTGTCTTTCTGGGTGGTTAGAACCACTTTAATTTTCCTGGAGGCCGACTTCTTAATTTGCATATTACAATTAGGGTTTGACCAATCCGCAAAAGGGGATTTGGTCAATTACAAAGCCCGACATGATCAATCCACAAAAGGGGATTGATCTAATGAATAATAGATCGATAATAAATAGAATAATCTTTGCAGTTACACAATATTTCAACACTCCCTCTTAACAAGAAGGATATTCTTTATCTTTTGACAGGTCACTAGATGTCATCATCAACTGAACAATATCATCTAGGCAATATCATCAACTGGATAATCATCATCAATTGGATAACAACATCAATTGGACAACATCATCAACTCGGCAACATCATCAACTGGGCAACAACGTCAACTAGGCAACAGGAGGCATCAATATAATCCACTTGGTCATCTAGCATCACGATCACTGACTGGTTCTCCATGAATCCATATTAAAGAAGTTTTGTTCTCTTTATCTTCGCGTAGAAGATACTCTTTCTTTCTTTCATCTTCACACAGAAGATACTCTTTCTTATCTTCACACAGAAGATATCTTATCTTCATACAGAAGATATCTTATGAGTTTTGCCATTCCTTTTATGTTCTCCCTTCTCTTGTAGTAATCTATCTCACCCATCCACTGGGGAGGACTACTACCATAGCTTCACTCCTAGTCATCCCACATGAACTAGAGAAGCTAAGATGCTAGCCTGGGCAAGACTAGACTCCCTTTCCATGATCCACGCAGGATCACGACACAAACCTCAAGAGCCAACTAACCATTACACATGGTCAAGGTTTGTGTTCCAGGCTACTCAATCCTTGGCCAGAGGAGAGTATCTGCCCGCTGCCCCTGGAGAAACATCCACACTCCTCTCTACAAGGGTGGTCACACCCCTCTCTACGAGGGTATTCTAGCATGTCCCTAGAGTATCCAAAACTCAACACTTGGACAGAGGCCAACCTTGGCAAATTTCTCATTCCCCTTCTCTACGAAGGTCTCTTCTCTTTCTCCTTCTCTACGAAGGTCTCTTCCTTCTCTACAAAGGTCTCTTCTCTTTTCCTTCTCTATGAAGGTCTACCTGTGGGACTGCTTATTCCTTCTCTACAAAGGTCTCTTCCTTCTCTACGAAGGTCTAGCTATGGGATCTGAAAAAATCTCTTGTGGTCCAAAATCTTTCCATGGTATAATACCATGCTACCCATTTGTTGGGCACCATTCATCTACTGGATAACTTTCATTTTGATCAAAATATCTCATTACTCATCCACTGAATAAACTATTCCATGGACCACTGCTTTCCTAACTGCACCAAATCACGATCCTCCATTTCGAACTCGGAGACATAGCTCCCTCTTGCACCAAACTACGGGCTTCTTTAACTGTGTAGCATCTAATAATCATCGTCCTTGAAGTTCCCTTCTACAATATCCTGGATGCCTTCTTGAGTTCGATCATTTCTTTATTTCTGACTTCATGTTGGATCAACCTGTTCCCTCTGCATCTATAAGAACGGTATTGGAGCAACCTCCAGTTACATGCATCTCATCAACTATATCTGAGTATCCATCTTTCTCTTCATCTTGAACATTTTTGTTCTGCATCTTTAGGAGCCTCCTGCTCCTATATGAATACAGGATATTGTTTGGTTCTTACTGACTGTCACCATATCATAAGTCCTTCTCATGTTGTCTAACTTCTGCAAGTCAAGGCATAAGTTCTTTCTTCCGAGACCTGTAAACTTACTTACAGTATGCCTTTTGAGATATGTCACTTAGTCGATCAGTCAGTAACAATAAGCAATAATCAAATAAAACTATATCATGATTTCTATCAGAGTAGTACACATCTTTTCTTAAGCAAAACTTGTTCAACCATGTACACATCTGAAACCCTAATCATGAATAAGACTTTTGAACTCTTTTTCACTCTAGCTATGAAATTACCAAATTTTCCCTTACTATCATAGCTGAACACATACCTTTGTCACTCTCATGAGTGATCATACCTAAAATAAATATTTTATCTCTTTCTTTATCCTCTTCTTTGATGCTTCCTTCATAAATCAGCATAGACCCTGAGATAAAGCAAGGTTAATTAACATTCTCACAAAAATCTAACTTGTAATGATAAAGTATTAAAGTAAACAAGATACTAAAATATGAATACTTATCTTTTGTTTTTGTGTGAGGAGGCTCCACGGACTCCAGCATTTCCTATCTTTCTTCAGATCAACTATCTTCAACTTAAAGTACATATTTCTCAATTTCTACTAAAACTTTCTTTGAGGGAGGAGATTCCTCTTCCTCTGCCACATGTGCTTGATGCTTTCTTTTCCCTTTTCCTGAATTGTTTCTCCTTTTTGCATCCTTGTATTCTTGAGTTGAGTTCTTAGATTCATCTTTCCATTGATGTTCCTTCCTTCATATAATCGGGTTAGGGCATCAATCATTTCTTTTGGAGTCTTCTTTGAGGCCACTTGAGGAATGAAGTGATCTTTGATAGAATCTGCAATGATTCTATTGGCTCTAACTATGTCTTGCTTTAGTTGCGGCATCGGCAGGTTCTGGTACATTCTCTTTAATGAATCTTGCTAGGTCATTCTCTTCAAGAATGAGTGCAATCCTATACTTCCAAGCATGGAAGTTTTCCACACCTTCTAGCTTGTCAACAAGCTTAGTGCTTGCAAACATCTTTTACCTGGAGCTAGGAAAATGACCAAAAAATGAAAATGTTCGAAATTGAATTTTGAGCTTACCAGGAGGTGCGCTTGGTTGAGGCGAGTAGCCTGGTGTGGTTAGATTTCAGAAAATCCAAATTTTGCCCCTTCAAACTTGCCCAATAGATTTTTGGACTGGTGCTTCTCGTTTTCTGGTACTTCTGGTACTGGTGAAAACTAGGGTTTCACTTTTCGGGAGTTCTATCCACTGAAAAGGTGCGCTGAAGGTGCCAATGAGTTCCATAGGCTAGGGCGCACTTTTCTAGATGATCTTTGGGCTGAAATTCCTCTTTAATAAAAAGCCCTGATTTTCTTGTATGGCAACAGTGACGTTTTTCTTTTTCCTGTGAAAGATGCTCTCTTCAACTTAGCTCTGATACCATGTTAAAGTTTATGCTATTATTAGGTTTCTTTCAATTTACTAGATAACCATAGCATATATAGGATCACTGAGAGAAACACAATCACAAGAGTACACAAGCATTTATCATGGGAAACCCTCAAGGGGAAGAAAACCCAGCAAAACTTCTTTAATATAGATTCAATAACCAAGTACAGTTCCAGAATAACTCTCTCTCTACAAGAGACAAACCACCATGATGCTAGACCAGAAAATCCAATGCCAAGACAATAAACCAAACACAAGAGAATGTTCTCTCCCAAGCAATGCGCCTCTCTCTCTTCCTTCTCTCGGCAACGTGTAACTGCAGCTTCCTTCTATACTTGCGCACTAGATGAGTGAGCTGAGTGTGTATAGTATATAGAAATGAGTGGTTGGCTTCCTTTATTTATACAAACTGACAAGCGTTGAAAGGAGGTGTCTCTTCACAGGCAGGGCCGACTTGTCTTTCTGGGTGGTTAGAACCACTTTAATTTTCCTGGGGGTCGACTTCTTAATTTGCATATTACAATTAGGGTTTGACCAATCCGCAAAAGGGGATTTGGTCAATTACAAAGCCCGACATGATCAATCCACAAAAGGGGATTGATCTAATGAATAATAGATCAATAATAAATAGAATGTTCTTTGTAGTTACACAATATTTCAACAATCCACTATCAGATACAGGGCCTTCTACTGTCAGGGGCAGGCCTGACAAACAACCCATTATCTTTTCTCGTAAAAGGGGGAGAGGCCGACATTGATATTAGATAGCTAGCTGCTAGTTTTGTTTCATTTGTCATTGTATATCAAACATCTCCAAACTCCCTCATGATGATGAATCATGAGATACATTTTATAATTATATATGTGATGTCATTTTGTATTGGAGAGGCCCTTCAACATCCAATATAGACTTTGATGTATAATTTTTTATGTGGCATCCACTACATATATATCAGTGATTTCTCCATATTTATGTGCCAATGTGTTTATCTGATGTTGTTGTTTCTTTATATGTTTAAAATTTTGAAAAAAATGAATATATTTTGTATATTTTAATGTTTGTCGTGGTTTTTCGATTTTTTGTCGACTTTTGCCGAAACAATTTTTTCCGGACCCTCGCCGACTTTTTCAACAGTGGGTGAGGGTGTGATTCCTTATCTTACTAGAATAACTCAAATCAGAGATGAACTTGTAGTATTCGGGGAAAAGACTGAAGATCTTGAGCTAGTGCGTATTGCACTAGATGGTTACACCAAGTCATGGGATGTTTTTGTCTGTGGTGTTGTAGCTCAGGAGAAGCTCCCTGATTGGTAGTGGTTGTGGGATGATTTTGTGTAGGAAGAGATTAGAATTGGTCAAGCAGGACCATCATCTTCAACTCATGCAAAGGAGGAAGAAGGTTTGGCCCTTACAGACAAAGCAAAGGGCAAGAAGAAGAGGAAAGGTGGAAAGAAAAACATTGACTTCTCAAAAGTCAAGTGCTTCCATTGTCACAAGATGGGTCACTTTGCATCACAGTGTCCAGAGAGGAAGAAAAAGTAGCCACAGATGGCAGCTTCAGCAGCAGTGGATGAGTTTGCCAAGTCATTTGAGGAGGATTTTTGCTTCATAGCATGTATGTCTAGTGCAGTTATTTCAGACATGTGGTTTGTAAACAGTGGTGCATCTTGTCATATGACAGGGCACAATGAGTGATTTACTAGGCTACAGGAGGGAGGCGTAAATCTAGTCATTGAGTTAGGGGATGACAGGCGCTATAAGGCACAAGGAGTTGGCACAGTCTCATTTCAGAGGGAGTCCAGGAAATCACTTCGTTTCAGTGATGTGTTATATGTTCCAAGGTTGACCAAGAACCTCATCTCAGTCTCTACTCTTGAGGACAAGGGATATGAGGTCACTTTCCATAAAGGAAAGGTGTTCATCAGACCTGGAGGGTCAAGTGAAAATATGGACAAGATGATTGGGGTTCGAGAGGAGAAGGTCTACAGGCTACAGGTTTAGCCAAGGAGAGCATTAGCGAGTTTCACCACAAATATAGGTGAGTTGTGGCACAGGAGGATGGCACATATTCATTTTGGTGCTTTGGGGCATTTGAGGGAGGCAGTCACTGGATTGCCTAAGATTACAGCCGAGGGGCATGACCCTTGCAAGGGTTGTGTGTTGGGAACGTATGCCCAGAACCCTTTCCATCTAGTGAGCACGGGTCCAAGGGAGTACTGGATCAGATACACTCTGACGTATGTGGGTCGATGAGTGTGGAGTCAATGAGTGGCTCCAGATACTTTGTCTTGTTTATTGATGACTACTCCAGGAAGACCTGGATTTACTTTCTAAAGACCAAGGATGAGGGTTTCAGGGGTTTAGAGCTCTGCTAGAAAACCAGACTCGGAGGAAGATACGAGTCTTAAGATCAGATAATGGGGGAGAGTACACCTCCAAGGAATTTGAGGATTATTGCACAACAGCATGGATTAAGAAGGAACTCACAGTTCCTTACAATCCTCAACAGAATGGAGTGGCCGAGAGAAAGAAAAGGACTGTGGTTGGAGCAACACAACCTCTGATTCATGATTAGGGACTACCATTGTTCTTATGGGCACAGGCGAGCAATGTTGTAGTATATTTGCAGAATAGGAGTCCCCACAGAGTTTTGGGGAAGCGGACACCTGAGGAGACATTTTCAGGTACTAGGCCAGATGTGAGTCATATTCGCATCCGGGGCAGTGTATGTTACTGTCATGTCCCTTCAGAGAAGAGGACAAAGCTGGACCCTACAGCAATGAATGGGGGTTACTTGTTGGTTACAATGAGGCTTCCAAAGCCTACAAGATCTATGTGTCTGCACACATGAAGGCTATTGTGTGTAGTGATGTGTAGTTCGAGGAGGAACGTGCATTGAGGAGATCAAAGGATTTGCCAGCAAGTGTAGACAACCAGCAGGGACAGAGCACAGTAGTCCAGGAGCAGGAGGCACAGTCAGAAGACAGGATCACGAGAGCAGATACAGGATACATGTGTTCAAAGGGAGACTGTTGGACAGGATCATCAGAAGTGAGTTGATGAGGAGGAGGAGCAGCATGATGTAGTTCCCCAAGAGAAGATTACTAGGCCACGACCTAAGTGGTACAAGTCCAGTCAGTGATAATAGGTTGGCAGGGCTTCCAGAGAGGGACTTCAGACGCAGCAAACCACCAGAGAGACTTGGATATATGGCATTGATGACTCAGCTCATTGATGTTGAGCCTTCCAGTTATGAGAGTCTTGCACGACATAAGGTGTGGCGGGAGGCCAATGATGGAGGAATATGCCTCCATTATGAAAAATGATATATGAGAGGTAGTTCTGAGGCCAGAGAATAAAAAGGTGGTTGGGTCCAAGTGGATCTACAAAGTTAAGCATGTAGCATATGGAAGCGTGGACAAGTACAAAGCCTGCTTCGTGGCCAAGGGGTTTTCACAGCGAGAGGGAGTTGATTACGAGGAGACTTTCGCTCGTGTGGCCAGGTATTCTTCAATCCGAGCAATCATTTCATTGGCAACAAAGAAGGGCTGGCGCGTTCATCAAATGGACGTGAAGACCGCCTTCCTCAATGGAGTTGTAGAGGAGGAGGTATATGTTGAGCAGCCTGAGGGATTTGAGGTTGGCAGCAGGGAGACGCATGTGTGCAGACTGAGGAGAGCCTTGTATGGGCTCAAGCAGGCACCTCGGGCATGGTACTCAAGGATTGACAGCTACTTGAGAGAGATGGGCTTACAGCGAAGTGAGGCAGATCCAAACTTGTACTTTCTTGTAGGGGAGAAGTCTCTTATACTGGTACTTTATGTAGATGACCTATTTCTCACTGGAGATGAGCAACTGATAGCAGATTGCAAGGTCAACCTTGCAGCAGAATTTGAAATGAAAGACCTTGGGTTGATGCACTATTTTCTAGGGTTGGAGGTTTGGCAGAAAGATGGGCGCTTCTTCCTAGGACAAGGGAAGTATGCAGTAAATATTCTGCGCAGGTTCAGGATGATGGACTGTAGGCCCAAACTGGAGGAAGTTTGATGCATCAGATTCAAAGACAGTAGACCCCACAGTCTATCGTCAATTGATTGGATCGCTCATGTATTTGGTCAATATTAGGCCAAATATCATCTTTGCAGCAAACTCTTTGAGTCAGTTCATGATAGACCCTCGAAGAGTTACATTGGATTGTTGTGAATCATGTGCTTCGCTATCTCAGAGGGACAGTGGAGTATGGGCTATTGTATGAGCGCAGTGGTGATAGGGCAGGATGTGCAGAGGACAGGAAGAGTACTGCAGTTTGTTGCTTCGGCATTGGATCGGACATCATTTCCTGGTTCAGCTGGAAGCAGAGATCAGTGGCATTGAGCACCGCTGAGGCATAGTACATGATAGCCAGTTTGGCAGCTTGTGAGGCATTGTGGTTGAGGAAGTTACTTTTGGGCTTGTTCAGGTAGGAGCTAGAAGCTACTGTGATTCACTGAGACAATCAGAGTTGCATCAAGCTCTCTGAGAATCCGGTGTTTCATGATCATAGCGAGCAAATCGATATCAGGTATCACTTCATCCGGGATTGTGTACAGAGAGGAGCCGTGAGGCTTGATTATATACAGAGTGGTGAGCAGATGGCAGACATCTTTACCAAGGCACTGAGCAAACAGAAGTTCGAGAAGTTCAAAGATCAAATGGGGTTGAGACAGAATCCCTTCCTCTCTAAGAGGGAGTGTTGAGATTTGTAGCAAGGAAGGTCTTCCATCATCATTACAGCATCCTAGCATGATAGAGGACAATGAAACTTGCGTTGAGTTGATTAATTAAATGTTTTCCTAAGTCTAACTTAGGAAAAGAACTGTTGATGTGTTATAATCTTAAGTTAACTTTATCGAGTACTTTTTCTAAAGTTAAAGTGAAAAATAATTTAAGTTGTGGTCTTTTAATCTTGACCATTGATCTCATCATGAGGGTGAGGGTTGATCTCAGCCCTCCATCCTTTTGGATGGTTAGGGCTTCACTTGCTCAATGAAGAATAAAGAGATCGGTTGGGCTAAGGGGGCGCACAAGAGAAAGAGAAATCGATTCTAGAGAGAGATCGATTGCAGATTTGCAAGTGAGAATTTTTGCAGGAGGACGGAGGAGAGTCTAGTAGGTGGATCGACTCACTTCTTCACCAAATCACAGAGACTAAACTTCAGATCTGGCAGGGCCGTACAGAGTGACGCAGGGATGATGCAGAAGGGTCGTACATTGACGCAGAGGCTCACTTTCTAGCTAGTGTTCCGTTCTGGTTTTGTTTTGGAGGGTCTAGAGAGGTCGTACGGTTTTGTTGGAGAGGGTTTTGCTGAAGATTATTCAGCTGTTGGCAGAGGCCGATTTACTTTGTAAGAAATTTCCATATTTTCCTACTCAAAAATAACAAAAACTCAGATCTGTTGCACCGGTTTTCCCATCTTGGGTTTTTCCGGGGACTATTGTCCAAAAATAAGTTTGTTCATTTTGATGTGATTGTTCTCTACTTTTACTTCCAGTTCCTGGTAATTTATTTCTGCTGTGTATTTAATTTACTGTGAAGAAAAACCCTGAATAATCAGTTAAAATTATTTTTGATTGGTTTAAAGTGTACTGGATTTAGAAATTTCACACTTTACAGACCCGTTTGCAACTAATGGGTTTCTTTTCTCTATGAGAGCCCATGTTTCATCCTTCATCAAAGTCTCATGTTTGGCTTGCATAGCCTTTTCGCATTATGAGATGCCTTTTGCTTCTTCATAATCCTAAGGCTCAAAAGAATTTTGAAGTTTAGCCATCAAAGCATAAATCACTTACAAGATGTCTTACCTATTTTTGGTCTAACTCCTTGACTCACGCCAACCAGCTCATCCATCCCAATGAGCACAAACATTATAATTCACTAAACCAGATGCCATTTTTGGTCTATTTTCCTGACTCACATTAGGTAGCTCGTCCAAGTGAGCATCCTTATAGGTGTTGTACCACCACTTTGGTCTTTTCTTTCCTTCCTATTGCTGCAAAACAACGATGATTTCCTACTCATTTGAGATATTTATGGTGTCCTTTTGGCTAAAATATCCATGGGAATCATTCAAAGAGGTGATCCCTACCTCGAGTTGTTATTCCACATCCAATGCACCTATATTTCCAGCCATATCATCTTCATTTTAGATCTGATTTCCTTTGGAAAAGCCATGTGCTTCCATCAACTACCACATCACAGCTAAGACATATTATGTTAGTATGAGCATCAACCAACCTAAAAGCTTTATGGTTATCGATATACCCTGTGAGCATCATTTTGGGGGGTTTTGCACCAAGTTTGGTTTGTTTCTCCATGAACTTGTGCATATACCACTGAACCAAAAACGTTGTGATGGCCTAGTTGAAGTCTACATCACATGGTTCGGGTTCGAGTTCAGGTTCGACAACGATTAGGTTCAATTCGGGTTCAAATTTTCCAATAAGGTTCGAATGAGGTTCAGCTTTAGGTTCAGCTATATATATTGAACCCTAATGAAACCTCGTCCCAAACCTCAATAAAATTCTCCTTCAAATTCATCCCAAGGATTGAATTCGGGCACACATTCGAGTTCGTTCAGGTTCGGCATTAGGTTCGATGAACCTTGAGGTTCGCCAAAGTTCGAACCTCAAGCTTTAGGTTCGACGAACCCTGTGACTTAGGTTGAAGTATTCATCTACACCATGCTTCTTCTAGAGTTTTCTTGTGTAACTCTTTTATTGGAGATCAATTGAAAAGATACAATGATGTGTGCACTACTTCCGCCCAATACTTGTAAGAAACAAACTTGTTCTCTAACACACACCTAGCCATCTCGATAATGGTACGATTTCTCCTCTCTACCACTCCACTTTGTTGTGGAGAGTAGGGTATGGTGTAATATTTCTAAATGCCTTCTTAAGTACAACAGTCAAGAAAATCCTTAGAGCAAAATTCTCCCCCATTATCTGATCTAAGAGCTTTAATTTTCTTCACAAATTCATTTTGTACCAAAGCCTTGAACTTCTTGAACTCATTAAACACATGGTTTTAATTTCAAAATGCAACCACAACTTCCTAGAAAAGCCATCTACAAACAACAAAAAATATCTGGCAAGCAGGCCATTATCTTCTTGCTCATAAACAGACCTTTCAATTAATTCAATGGCCTAAAGATAATGGCCTGCTGAGGCAAGCAGGACATTATCTTCTTGCTCATAAACAAACCTTTCAATTAATTCAATGAATCCCTCTGCCAAAACCAAAAGCATCTCCAAAAATTTTAGATATAGTTCTCTTAATTATGTCACATGCTATAAAAATCCCTTTAGTCCTGCTTAATCCTTACTACCTGAGTGACTTTCTGGAACAATTGGACAGAAAGTCAACCATTATTTAATCCAAGCATTCAAATGAGATTTATCACAGAAATGGAGGCATAGGCCATCAACCATAGTGCTCTGCTCAATTAGAAATATGCCACTATTGCAATCCTGTCTCGGACAAGAGTTGCTCATTTAACTTGCCCCATCAATATAATAATTATGACAAAGCTGACTATCTCCCAGAAATTACATACCTCCTTGGAATACATTTCGCATAGCAAGTCTGAGTAAGCCTGCATCAAACAACCAAAGCAGTCCTGTGACTCAATGTCCGACCGAATATATGTAAACTTAATATTTATGATCATAGTTGTTCAAGATCCGTATGAATAGAGACACTAAAGTCTAATTGTATGAGCACCGTCAAGAAAAATACTCAAAAATGTGAACAATTCACTTAGGAATTGCCTCTGCATGTGGATTTGGTGTTGTAATTGCAGAAAAAAACAACTCCAAATAATACAGCACAGTAATATTGACGTCATCTTAAGACTGTTTTGACATTAAAACTTTATACATTGATAAAATCTGTCAATACTTAGCCTGATGAGAGATCAAAGGTGGTGAAAAGCAGGCCAACTGTCAACATATAGTCAAATCAAGTAATACAAAAAAAGGAGACTAGACACCTGCCATAAAACAGTTACAGGCTTTCGTTAGGTCATGGCAGAAAATGGAGAAGTTTCAGACAAAGAAAACACCTTATAAAGAAAATGCAGGCAGAATTTAAAAGTCATAAATTCAAAATAAATAGAAAAGAAAATTTTATTATCTGCCATTAAAGATTAAAATTAAATATTGAAAAGAGTTCTGAAGCTAGTTTGAATTACAGGTGCACATACCAGCAGTTAGATTTCACAAATCATTGATATTAAGGTTTTTTTTGGGGGGGTAAATGCAGTTTTCTGATTAATGTGTAGACATTGAGGCTGGTCCTTACACTATTGACAAGGCTTGAAATGCCCACATACATATTAGAATAATAGCAACATGGATGCAAATGTTTTTCTACCTTTTAGATGGTGTTGAATATAAAACCTTTGAAACAGCACCCTAGGCAGAGGCTTCAGGGAATAACGTAGAAATTATAGTTTACTTAGATGAAATATGTAACACAAATCAGGTAGAGAATCTGCTTTGAAATTAATGTTTGGGATGACAAAATACTCCCACGTTGCACTAAACAAATGCTGCAACAATTTGCAAAGGTTGTTCTTATATCCCTCACATTGTTCAGTTGCTTATGGTTCATATGCCACATTCTACTACCCACCCCCAGCCATATCCTGCCTTTCTTTCCTTCTATCATAATAGTGTTAGAGAGTTCTTTGATCATGTATCTTCTTCATTGATGTTAAAAATTTAAAACATTACCCAAATTTTAATGTTCAACTTCATCTATTGCATGGACAACGGCATTCACCTGTATGCTAGATGCAGTGAGCCTAAACATACCTTTGATTTATTAATCTTCTTGCCATTTAGATATGGTGTCATAATATGGGATGAAGGCTTCATTTACAATCAATTTTCTTCTCCTTCCATATATCAAAACATTCCTGAAGATCTTGATCTATGTTTTTACATGGCATATTCATTTAGCATGCAGCACCTCAAATGTCTTGATTGGCAACTGATTCTATCTGCAATTAATCACCGCTTGTTTGCCTTTCAGACTTTAAGCCAAGAAACAAACTTTTTCTAATGGAGCATTGAAAGTCGACAAGATTGGTCTTCATAGATTGGAACCCAGCTCCAAGGAAATGGTCCATCAAATAATGAAATAAACTAGTTTAGCATCATCCATAATCTATATCCTTAATCATATTTCAAATAACCCCTCAAGTTCCTTGCCTCAATAATTAGAAGAATCTAAAAATGGTTGATACATCATAAGGTCTTTCAAGTATATTCTAGAAGACTGTTTAGGCCAATCTTTGGTTCCCATA
>ML781179.1:137674-156341 GCA_009831015.1 Picea engelmannii | reverse complement strand
TGTATTTCATTAGTAACCCTTGTTTTATTCCAGATCTGATTTCTCTTGATAATTATTAAATTTTTGGGGTAAAAATACATTTTCTAGCCATTATAAATCATATATTTTTTGCTGGAATATATTTCCAGGTTTTGACCCTGGGGGGTTTTGATCCCTGTTTGCTGCAAGTAGTTTCTAGATTGTTGGAAACTCCATTTTACTTGCAGATCTGAAGTGTTGGGCTGTTTTATTTGTTACCAACTTACTGCTCAAGCTTCCCCACCCATAGATCTATTGATCTAGTGTGTTTCCACACTTTTTTTTTGGGCTTCAAAGGGCATTTTGCTTGCTGGTTTTCTGCGTTTTCTCTACTTTTATAGGTCTAAAAGGTGCAGGAAAACAATATTTTTTGTCCACTTTCAGCCAATTATCAAAGAGGTATATTAAGGAATTTATCATTCATCTGGCAAGGGCATTTATCACCCATTTTTGGTGTTGCAATAGCTAAATATTTTTGAGTGGTTTTAGCTTGCTTTTTTGTGTTTTTCTGCAGCTTGTTTATTCATCCAGATCAGTAAAATCCAGTGTTAACTCCGACCTTCACCTCATATGTCAATACTAGGCACTGATCTACTTATCTTGGGTGAAGTTGTTTGCATGTAGATCAGGGAAGCCTTTCATAGCCTTTAGTAGGTGTTGGCTTAAAGAGTGGGGATTTGTGCTGAGGTGATAGTGGACACTTATCCTGTGTGGTACCACCTTAGTGCCTCGAGAGGACCTTGTCGAGACCGCTAAATTGGGTGGTAATATTTTTTGGCGCCGTTGCTAAGGAACACGGTTGTTTCATCCGATTGTCCAACAACACAGGCTTGGTGAGTTATTTTGTTCGTATTTTGGTGAGATTATTACTATTATTGTTAACTTGTAGGATCTCATCTAGTGACTCCACTTGAACAAAATATAAGAAAGAGGTACAGTACGAGATCAAACTCCCAAGGTAATATCTTGTACACTTCTGAGCCTGAATTATTTTATAGAAGAAGGAAGCACAGGTTAAAGGCTAGGGAGGTAAGCAATCAAGTAGCATTTGAATCTTTACTTGATTTAAGGAATTTATTTATTGATTCAAACCCAAATCGAATGGTTGCCCCGTGGTTGACAGATGCATAAAAACCTTTCGATTTTGCTAATATTGCAGGGCAACCCTATGATCTCCCAAATTCATGAGAAAACAAGTCCATGTAAAAGAGTCACATGTCTAGATAAATGCATCAGAGGTTGACATAGTGACAAAGTTATTTGATGAGATGCCATCTCCTTGAAGAAACACAACATTATTTTGTGAGATGCCATGACCTGTATGTCTGCTAGACATATAGTGGGTAGACATACGGGTCCGCCCCTTGAACTTATTCACATCCTTCCACGTGAGTATGTAACCCCTCAATGGATCAACCTAGTAGCCTTGTAGTAACCCATAAAACTTGTATTTATTCTATGAAGTTCTTTTACAACATAAGCCAAGAAAAGAAGAAATAGAATGTCAACTCCAAAAATTGCAATGAAAAGGAAAATTTGACTTAGCCTTACATAGTTTTCTCTGTAATGACTAACTTGCTCCATCCCAAAAATAATGGTATTTGACTTGTCATCCACAAGATTGGAGACTAAGTCATTAGACAAGAAAATGATTTTTAACAAATAAATTTTATCCTCAGGAGGTTCGATTTGCTTGATGGAGGCAATGGCTAGCTTGGATGAGGCTCAACGGCTAGTTGAAGGGGGTCGATTTGCTTGGATCAATGTGCAAATGGCTAGTTTTGGTCTCCCACCTCCAACGTTGACCGTTTTTTACCCCAATGACTTGCATGAGAGGCTAGCGTTCACTTGAGAGGCCCATGTCTAGCCCAATGGGCAGATTTGCATGATTTGGACAACGATTTGCTTAGAGGGATGTTCCAATGGTTAGATTGTGTCCACTTGTACCCCAACGTTCCAATGGAGAGCTTACCTTTATTTGTGGTTGACTTGAGTAAAGGAGACTCAACATTCCTCCCTTTTGACCAAATGGCTAGGAGGATGGAGGACATCACCTCCATTTTGTTTTGACTTCGCTAAAATAACTTAAATATTGTTGGATTGATGAATTCCAACAGTTGGGTTTTGTCCAGAATGTGATTTACTATATCTTCGATGTCGGATATATCCTTGCATGTTATGGAATGACCCTCTTTTGCCACCTTTACCCCCACGATTGCTAAGAGAGAGTAGGACCACCTTGGAGAGTGATTTCTGCTTGATGCCTTCTTTATTTGCCAAAATTTCTATGTGGCATGTCAAGTATACACCTTGTTGATCATTTTGAGCCCTTGTATTTTGGACTTGAAATCCTGTGCATTGGGATCTGTGAACTACCTCATGAAACGTGAAATGCTGTGAACTGTGAGACTGTCATGTGGAGAACTGAATATATTGTACCACAACCAAGGAGATGCATACAGACTCTATGACACATGACCATGTGGGAAAGACATAGGTGCGCTTTAAAAAACATGGGCGTAACAAGCCCTACATAGTGCAATCACCTCTACAAAAAAACCAATGGCTCCCATAAACCATGTATCCCAAATTCCAATAGATCTATCTGGAAACCTCCATTCTTATTTAGGACGAAAGGAATTGAGAGTGGCGATTAGAGGGGTCGGGCCTCGTCGACCATGAAAAGGCCTAGGACACCATATACATAATCATTCACATGGCCTACACGGCTTTAGGACTTGCATCTGTCTCGGTCTTACAAAGGTGTTATCATGAAAATTGTAGGGTACCTTCCAGGGGGTATCAATAATCAAATAGAGCATGCTTCAATGTGTTGAAGATCATAACCTTGGGTTTACCCAGGTTGACCATCAATGGTCGAAGATCATAGAAGTTGGATTGTTTGAAATTGCACATGGTCATAGAATCATATCAGCATAGGAAGCTCACAAATGACATAGGATATATGTAGTAAAATCCTCGATAGAGAAATGTCCATAGAGCAAGGGAGGGAATCTCAATTATTTGTCAATCAACTATTTACAATGAGGACCTAGGTGCTTTTTTATAGAGTAGATGCTTGCTTATTTGTAGTTCATTAAGCCACAACTTAACTACCTATGCCTAAAATAGACGGATGCTCCAAGTTAAGCGTACTTAAACTTGTGATCCATTAATGGATGTATAGATCAAGATACACCTTACCTTGATAATTCAACTGCTTATTGATAATTGCAAAGCTATTTATTGTGCATAATTTATTTATTGGATGTGCACAAATAATTAAATGATCTGCACAAATAATTAAATAATGTTAAAGCATATAGGACATGGCTTCTCATGATTTTGTAGTTAGGGATCTAAAGGATCCAACTCATGTAATAACTTCAGGACGTGTTGATGACTATTCAAGGTTGTATAAGTTTGACAACTTTGAACCATCATCATCTACCACCGTCTTCAATGCTCACGAAAATGACTTGAAAAAAAACTTTGGCATGAGTGGTTTGGTCATTTGAACTACCACTATTTGTAGCAACTCTCAAAGCACCTAATGGTCTGTGGCTTTACCCTTGTCTCGTGCAATAATGGTGTCTATTGTGGTTGTGTCTTGAGTAAGCTTCACAGAGATCCATGTCCATTTGGTCATTCATGGTGAGCACAAGCACCATTAAATTGCTTCACAGTTATATGAGTGGACCCCACCACATATTTTTCAGATGCATGGTACATTCTCACATTTATTGAAGATCACACTCGACGCACATGGGCTTATTTCTAAACTAAAAAGTGAAGTTTTAAATCTTTTTCCCGCTTTCAAAGCACCGACTGACAATTAGTTTGGACATCTAATTAAGTGAATTTATATCGATAATGGCGAAGAATATGTCAGTGAGAACTTCAATGAATTTTGCTCAACATATGGCATTCAAATGCAACATACTATGCCCTACACACCACAACATAATGGTGTAGTTGAACATAAAACTTGCACACTTTATGAAATCGATAATTGTGTGGTTCAATCTATAAAGTTAGCTCTTCAATTTTGGGTTGAAGCAACCAATTGTGCTAATTATATTTTGAATTGTACTTGTCCTAAGGTAGTAATGGTCCATGGATGTAATTTTGGAAGAAGCTTGGTCTAAGATCAAGTATGGTGTAAGTCATTTCAAAGTGTTTTGTTGTGAAACTTGGGCTCATATTCCGAATGAAAAGCACAAAGTAGTGTAAGCTAAAAGTGAGCAATGTATCTTTGTTGGCTATTTTGAAGATGTTAAAGCATACACGCTATTTGTAACTCATGCTTCAAAGGTTATCGTTTGGCGAGATGTTCGATTTGATGAACACTCGGCTTGTGTGCCTACATCTTCTATTGAAGGTTCCGCTGCATGCTCATCATCTGAAGAAGAAGAATCATTATCCAAAAAAGGCACAAGTCCTGGAGAAGTAGAAGAGAAAGTGGCAAAGGCGAAGATGTATGCACATAGGCCAAGGAGTGTTCATCAAATATCTCATTGAAAGATAACCTCTGAAGCGTAAGTTACAAATAACATATATGCTTTAACATCCTCAGAATATCTGAACAATAATACATTGCTCACTTTTAGGTTGCACTACTTTGTGCTTTTCATTTGGAATATGAGCTCAAGCTTCACAACAAAACACTTTGAAATGACTGTCATTAGACTTGATGTTAGACCAATCTTCTTTTGGGTTTATTATCTTATCTGATGTCTCATGCAAATCTTTCAAATGTGTCCAGATCACTAAGGAAGTCTTATCTGTCTGGACCTCTGTAAGCATCTCATCTGTCACAAACAACTTAATCAAAATCACGACGTCTGTGTCTTTGTCATCAAACTTATCATCGTCTTTACTCACAACTGTAGGCTGGGTAAGTTTACGAAGGACAATATTGGCCAGACTCTTGTACTAAAAAATGGTCAGCATTTGCTGCTTCCATGTGTTGTAGTTCTTGCTTGTGAACCTCTAACTTCCTTCTAACATGATGTCGGGTAAAGATGCTATAGGTGAAGGTTAAAAATAACCCAAGAATAGAGTAATATGATGAAAAACTTGATGATTAATAATATATCTGCCCACAAACATCCCAAAAACACGTAGATCTAGGCAAATCTGCTCACCACCAGCTCAAAATCATTTAGGTCTTTTCTTAATTAACACAAAAAAAACAATTTCTTCTTGAATATGTTGAAAAATAACAAATTAGCAGCTAAAACTTCAAGATCTGCAAATTTTGGCACCAATATAGTGTCAATCTGCTTCCAATTCCTATATATTGTTAAGAAAATTGAGAAATAATATAATTTGGGTCGTAAATCGATTTTTATGACACTTTTTTGAGCAATTCCATACAATTATGTACAATTGTTTCGTATGACAGCTGGGAATGGTAGCAAAAAAACTGAAAATTGTTGTTTGGTGGCTGAAACAATTGACCTTGCTTCTAAAAGAAAAACGAAACAATACTTGGTTTCAATGAAACCCTTTTGGCTCTTCGATGTGCTACGCTAGCAATCCCTTGATTCGTCTTTGTTGGCAGCAGTCCCTAGGTCTTCATGCTCTCACAAGCTTCGTGGCTCTAGTTGAGCTTTGATACCATATTACAAAAATCCAGCACATAAAGAAACTAAGATAACTCGAAAGAGTTCTTCGTATTGTATATGTTACCCCATCTCACCTAGGGCTAACTAGAGGAGATCATTCTTCATGATTCACATTGCAGACAATGGTCCTAGAGATGATGACTAACATTCTCCACAGATAGAAGCCCCTCAGATGCCTCCCCCTCATCATTGCTCAACTCATTCACTTGATCAGTAGGCTCATCTGATGATGGTGGTCTAGCACACATGAGGTACATTAGTCATTGTTTCATACAAAGTGTTACATTTAATGCATTGGGCATTTAGGTGAGGATCATGGGTTGAAGTTAGATAATGAATCATGATGCTTGGAAGTTATGCTTTTTGCCTTGTTTCACCTTGGTGGCCATCATATGTGTCCTAGTCAGTGTTTGTCACTCTTGGGGTACTATTGGGAGGCCTTGATAGGGGTAACGTACTTGTACCTTTTCATACTTAACACTTTCCAACCATATTCCTTCTGTTGTCCTATCTTTTGGAAGTTGCTGTTACATGTATCTCAAAAAGTTCCTTTCTTCATCCTCCTATGAGAAGAAGGGGCTTGAATGCTCGAGGTTGATGCAACTGGTAAGAAAGAATGGAAAGGGCATCTTATAAATTCATAATGCAAAAGAATAATGGGATATAAATGATAAATCAAAGCCAAGATTAAATTGAGCTCCTACCCTCTTGCTTTGAGGCCATCACCCCAAGTCCTAATGCACTGATTGCATATCCAAAGAAAATGACTTAATTAAATCTCGATGTAATAAATGCATAAACTTGAAAAGGGGCTTGTAGAGCAATTAATGAATATCGAAAGGCAAGATAGGGGTGGAAAGAAATAGTGTCAAGGAAAAGGTAACTCAATGCACCAACTGCTCCCTCTACAAAGGTGCTCATGGAGATGACCATCACACGTGGCCTTGCATGTCAATGACACCATGACCATGAAGTAAACCCCATGTCATACCCTTCACTCATACTTACACTTTGATGGGTTTCTCGAGAACTACTCCTTTACTTGGGTACTGACACACCTAATAGGGTCTTGTGATGGTCATCCCATACCTAAACTTTTCAAATTGCATAAAGTCTTGAGCTAATGTGAGGTTTGAAGAAGATACCTAATGTGAATTGCTTACATGGCTTTTGTATTAAACCGTGACTTACTTTTTATGATTCTAATGATTCTTGTATCCATGATGGTTTGTCTCACTTAATTCTTTGAGCCCTTGCTTGATGATGATGCACCCCTTGAGATGGTCCTTCGGAGGACGTTTTGATGCTTCTCTTAGGATGTTGCACACTGTATGGAGGTCGTTGGGTCATATGATGACTTGGCCTACTTCCTGCTTTTTGACAGGCCTCTGACACCTCCTAGACTTAGGACTTTGTACAGGTGAGTTGGGACGTTGCTGTAAATGTGTTGAACCTGCACATAATAGATCTAGCTAAACAATAATATACACATTTGCAGAGAGAATTTGAGAAAGAAGAAGAAAAAGAGAAAGAATGAAAGAATTCTCATTAACCGTTATGAATAATGAATAATTTACACATGATATACTCTGTATAACTCAATGAGTGTGCACTGGAGGAGAACCAATGCGCCATAGTGGTGGTCTAGAGTGATCTGGACACACACCAACAGTTACGGGAGTGAACTGCCACCTAGTCTAGTCTCTTAGGCAGTTACGTGAGTGAACTGCCACCTAGTCTAGTCTCTTAGGCAGTTATGGGAGTGAACTGCGACCTAGTTGAGTTAACTAGTCAACTAGTCTTTAGTTAACTGACGGAACAAAGAGTAGTGAGGAGTTAACTTAGGGAATCAAGGGTAATGCCCCAGTTTGGTGATGATCACAAGACAAGTGCGCATTAGCTGGTGATGATCCCAATGTTTTATGGTGACAAAACCAATGCAACATCTAAACTCAACTCAATTAGTCAAACTGAAGTGTCAATTGAAAGAGAATATTCTCCCCTAAAATATAAGAGACTGGATAATGACTAATTATGACTAATAAACAAGGAAAAACCTTAGGAAAAAGAAATCCTAGGTATGTGTGAAGTAACTCCAACAATTGCACCATTGGCTTAATGGTTACTGTGAGGGCAGGAAGCCCTCACCTTGGAAGCCCTCACCCTTTTGAGGATGTTAGGGTTTGGTTGGATGACATTGCCTTTGATGAGGATGGTACACCTCTTGGGAGAGGTTATGGAGCCCTTTTCCACGATGACATTATGCTTGGAGGCTAGGACATTGGACATGTAGATAAGATAAGATAATTTTATTATTGTCAGTACAATGATGTCAGTATAAAGCAGGAGTACCAAAAGGTCTCCTATAAAAGGAAAAATGCAAAGTAAAGTAAAATAAGGTATAATAGAGAGTGAGATCTAAGTGAAGGCATGAACAACCATCGACCCCAAGCCTAGAGATCCGCTCCGAATAAATGTATTGGAGGAGAAGATCCAGAAACAAGAGGAACCAAAAGTAATGAAATAGTTCTATCATGGAATAGACCCATCTCTCCTACCATCGGAGGCCAAGTGAAGGAAGCTGAGTATAGTAAGATGTCCAGAGGGAGAATTGGTGGGATGCCTGGATCGTCCGTTGTGCTGCTATCTGTAAGTTGTACTTCGATGAGGCCCGGGGGATCTCATCCTTCTCTTGGGAAGGGATCTGATTGGTCGTGCCCCTGAAATCTTGTGGGATGGGGGAAGATCCCATGGGTCTGCACTAATACGGAGTCCGGAGCTGTGCTGGTATTGGTTTGTCTCTTAGTGCCCCTTACCGAGGGTAGCACTGTGAAGAAGTAAGTGATATGCTGGATGGATTCGTTGGATAGATTCTGGTCTAGTGGGACACTGAAGAATATGGGCTTTGTTTCTAAGGGCCTCCTATATGTATAAGGCTAAAGCACCTTTGGTCAAGATATTTGAAAAAGCTAGTGAGGGTTTGAGTCCCCCTAAATAAGCATTGGAATCTCCCCTTAATCTCATAATAGATGGGGTAGCGGAAGGTGAAGTGCTACTCAGTCTTGACCTCCACCTTTGGTCAGGATATCTGAAAAAGCTAGTGAGGGTTTGAGTCCCCCTAAATAAGCAATGGAATCTCCCCCTAATCTCATAATAGATGGGGCAGCGGAAGGTGAAGTGCTACTCAGTCTTGACCTCTTGTAGATGGCATAGTTGGCAGTTCTTGTTTGATCGACTGATCTGGTGGTCTGTCTCTACCTGAAGTCTATGAGAACCCACTCTGAACTGGCCTAGGGGAATGTGGAAAGCATGTACCCAATGGTGGAGAGGATACTTTGGTCGAACAATGAATGCGTCTTTATGCTCCAAGAAGTGCTCAACGTAAAAGGCCATCTTTGGGCGTAACCCATCGAGAGGTTTAACCTAAGTGATCTGGATAAACTGCCTGTAAATGTCATCCCTGATGATCCTGTTCAACTCTTGTCGAGTCGGTATACCTAAATGGAGGGAGACGATCTATCTGAATGCCCATGGAGTTTAAAAGATCTGAAACCCTTGTGAACCAATGCCGAGCTCGGCTCGAAGGACTAGAGAGGGCAATGATCCCTAAAAAAACAATAGGCCAAGTACGGGTATCGATCTCGCCCATTCACCGAGCTAGCGAAGCTCCGGATGCGATGCAAGAAAGAGTCCAGTCGGAACATTGTCTCAAATCGGAAGGGCCGGGCCCCAAAATTTGCTAGAATGATGTGCTAAGGTACTGTCTACTTGCATCTAACGATGCGTCGGAGGAGAAGGGTCTAGACTCTCTCCGCTGATGCCCATTCAGACTCAAGTAAAGAAGGCCTTGAAATCTCTGAGCCATATAGAACAGTGGGTCAGATTAGGGAGTCCACGAGGGACATATTGTTGGATGAGATGTCCTGAAAATGGGGTGGAAACACTGTCTCTCGAGAAGGGCTAAGGATCTGTATCCCTTATTGATTCGACGCTGGAGGGTCGGTTGCAAACTGAAGCGGGGTCTTGAGAATTGCAGTCCCAAGTATGTGTAGGAGCTGGTTATCTTGATCTCCTCCCCTCTAAAGAAGAAATGAAGGTCCAAGGTTTTCTTCGACTTGTTGAAGATCATAACCTTGGTTTTACCCAGGTTGATTGTCAATTGTCGAGGATCACAAAAGAGAGCTAAGGCATGGAATTGCTTATATAACCCCTCTGGAGATGAGGCTAGAAGGACCACGTGATCAACGAAGTGCAGGATGGATATATGAACCTGGTGGAGGAGGCATCAGTCGTTGTCCTGGATATGCTCGTGAAGAAAGGCCTCTATGTCATATCAATATAAATCCCAAACAATGTGGGGGATAGGGGGCAACCCTGTTTAACCTCAATGGTGCTCTTGATGAAATCAAACATCCCATGAAGTGTGCGAATGTGACTTAGAACCGACTCATATAGGTGCATGATGGCAGTCCATAGGGTCTAGGAGATGCTAATGTCTTTGAGCCTCTGGAACAGGGCTTCTCTCGGGTCTATGCCTCCTCAAGATTGATGCTAGACTTTTGAAGATCAATGCTATGCCTCCTCAATGATGGCTTGGAGGGTCAAGATGTGATCAATGGTATGATGAGCGAGTTGGAATCCAGCCTGTCCCCTAGCTTTGAGGTACTTACGCTCAAGTTCACTAGAGAGCTTCATATGGAGAACTGTAGGATAGAGCTTCGAGAACGTGTGGCCCACCATGATTGTCCTGTAGTTGTTGGGATCCGAGCTGGGGCTCGATTTGTGTATTGGGTGAATGATGTGATGTGACCATGTCGATGGAAAATCTATACGAACCACATGGTTGAAGAGATCGACCAAGTGGGAGATCGGAGCACGAAGACCATGCTTAAAGAACTCTGTTGGGAAATCCTTTTCGTCTGTTGCTTTGATGCTATTCATCACCCAAACAACCTCTTTGATGTCATTGTCTGAGAATAAGAAGCATGAGGAGGGCAGAGAGGTAACTTGAATCTAGGGTTGTCAAGGAATATCATAGAGTGGATATGTGGGAGAACATGGATCTGGGGTCGAGATTAGATGGGAGGGGAGAGCAGTGGGGGAGGATGGTGTGCCAAAAGTGTGTAGAGGAGTGAGTGAGGGAAATACATAAGTCATGCCTCCTTTGAGAATCAAAGAGACGTTTCTTGTGGCGGAGGAGATGACGATAAGAAGCTTTGAGGTTGGGGTAGGAGGGGTGAGCATGGGTGAATGCGTGTTGAAGCTAGCGATGGAGGGCCTTGCATTCCTCGTCATACCATTGTGGTTCATAGGGCACAATGAGGGTAGGACTTGAGGGTTGCATCCCAAATGATGGATGAGAGGCAATTATATTTGGTAGATGCAAAATCAAGTAAGGAGAATTGGGTCTCGGAGGGGAGCATCTTGCCGAAGGTGGGTAGAGAAAGTTTCCAGGTCTGCCTCATCGAATTGAAAAATAGTGTGGGGTGGGCCCTTGGGCAGCGGGTGTTAGCTAAGAGAGAGAGGAAAGAAGAGCATGGTTTGCAAGGGGGATGCGTGAAATAGAGAAGTGATGAATAAAGGGGAGTAAGTTTTGGCTAGAAAGGACATAATTCACAATACTCGCGCCTCCGTCATGAGGCCAACACGTGAAGCGAGAATCTGGGAAACATGGGAGCCTGTTCATAATCAACAACTCCTGGGATTCCCCTAAGTGTAGGAGGTGTCGGCCATAAGTCGTGAGAGGCCCTAATGCATCGTTGGACACCCGATGAAGCCCCACTGCTCTGGATCTATCTCTTGGATGTAGAACACGTCATCTGATCGGTCATGGAGAGGAATCCGGAGGGCTTTGGTGCAGGAGTTGAAGTCACCTTGGAGAACAACCTCTCTAACCGCTAAGTATTGGGTGATGCCTATTATCTCTTGGATTCTCCCTAGAGGAAAAGTCCAACCTCTCCAAGGGGAAAACCTAATGACACGGATATGCAGGCCACCCAATGTCATCTCAACAACCTTGCTTGTGCACTTCTAGGCTAGGGTCACTCCTAAGGAGGGGATCCTATGCGGTCATGCTGAGTCCTATCGTTGTAAGTAAGAAAGGGTGAGGACAAGGACCAACATTGACTTGGTCTTGACTTCCCTAAAGATTTGATTCACTGACAAGAGAAGACAATACCAGATGGCGTTCATTCACAATCTATCATTCATAACAACTCAAAAGGCAATCAGTGAAGTGTCTCTTAGCTATTTTATATGCATCAAAGGTTCATTCATTAAATGCCATTTTTCCATGGTTATTCAAATGCTTTTGAAACAAATATGTTCTAGGCAAGACCCGAAAATAAAGAAAAAAGACTTTAGTCAAGGGTGTGCCATATGCTACGACCCTCAGATATACCTGTAGGTTCGGACACCCACGATATGAGAGAGTAATCTTACCGAATGCGTTTTTGGTGCACTGTAATAGTCCGGTGGCCGAATGGTTGGTTTCAGGATACCTAGGGGGACTTCCAATATACTTGAAGGTACGTGGAAGTGAAACTTCGGGTTCAGGTGCTGTCTAATGCAATACTACTCGAGTGGGTACCAACATGGGTTACATAGACTTCCAACAAGGCGAGATATAATCTCTAGGCAACCCTTTGAACTCGCATGTATCCCTGCATGTATTTATACCAAACCGCAGTTTTAAGTGCTCAACGACAACTCCCTGTCGTTATTTATAGACGTCAGGTGCACGTCTCTAGCCTAGATCACTAAGGGTCTTGCCCATAATATTGACACCAAAATTATTGCTTGCATTAAAACATAAAGTGCTTGAGTCATAAAAAATTTACATTCACATCAATGTACTCTTGTTGTTCATGCAAATACAAAATTTCAATGCTGGAGATATTATGTTCAACTTTCCACTTGCTATTGTTAACTGTTTTGCACCACATGAATTGTAAAGTTCAAAATAAACCTTGCATCATCACACATCCTTTTAAATCATACTTTATTTGCAAAGATACAAAGTAAAGTATTAATATGAAACCCATATACCAAATTGCCATCTCAATAATAAACATGCATTTATATCCACATGGCATTTAAAAAAAATAATTTAAAGGGGCATCATATTTAACTATTCATTCCACATTCCATTTTTCCAATTTGTGAGGTCGTTTTGATTTATTAGCTGGGCAATACTGAAAAATCGATGTCAACTAATAATAATGTAAACTATAAAAAAAAGATTTGTTAAAACATCACGCACCACTTCATGAAAGCTAAATGTATATGTCCAAACTTTAAAAGGATCACCAAATTTTTTAGATGGCCCGAATCGAATAATTTAAAAAAAAATTGGATCATAGTAAAAATTGAGCCACATATAGGGGTGAGCAACACTTTGGAATATTAAACCAGGGTTTTAATGCCACCAAAATTAGAAATTACCCACTCATGTATATCATGTTCTATGGGGCGGGAGCATCGAATCAAAGGGAATACAATCGTTGGGTATTAGTATTGAATCTGACGTGAACAAAGAAAGGTCGTGTATGAGAAATGCAATCGACAACAAGCAGATAGGTCGTAATATGGATGGGTGAAGGGCGACAGGTCGGGAGGAGATCAAGTCGTGATTTAGCAGTGAGGGCGTCATCTTGAGAAGGTTTCGATGCCAAATCCAATGTGAATGTAGAAATGGGCAAGCTCTGTCACAGAGAAGTCACACAAAGGATATCATTGTGTGCAGGTTAAGGGGAAAAATCAGTTGCGATCTCTGGCAAATGGGAGCGGATTATGGGTTTTCTTCTAATCTGAAACTCAAATCGATAGTAGAAACCCTAACTTCTAAAAACCGAGTTGGATTCCTGCACGAAGATTAGGAAAATAAAAATAATATTTCCATCCTATGAACTCGACCATCTACAAAATGAATAATGCATTTGGGTGTGGAAGATTTAAAAAAAACCGAAAAATTCTCGTTAGATCACATCGAAATCATATCACATGCCAAACAAAATTGTAGCCCAAAAATTTCGAAAAAACTAAGAAGTCCATTTATTTATTTTCTTTATTTTTCTGAGTTATTACAAAGTGCTCTGAGTTTTCTTTTATTTTTATTTGATATGATATCGGGATTTGTTCAAAATAAGTTAGTAAAATGCTGGATTTAAATCCCACGGAGCATAATTCTGAATGGAGATATTTTGTGGGGTCAACTTGAAAAAAATTAAGTAAACCACATCTGGATTCGAACCAATGCTAATCCTGCAAAGTAGTCTGGAAAAACAGATTAGCACAAGAAAATTTAGATGAAAGATGAATCATTAAAGCTATTTTTTTTTTTTAAATTTTGACGGGAAACATTTAACTGGGTTTCTTTTTTTTATTGGAAAATTTTTCATAAGGAGAAAGGGCCTGCCATTGGGCTATGGGGTCACTCAGATCCAAGGTAACTGATATTTTTATTTTTGTTGGTGTATTTTGTCACTAGGGGCTGGGGGGGAAAGCACTAGACTTAGGGCAGCTAGAGTTTAGCCTAGAGGGGGTTGAATCAATAACTGCAAACAACCTACAACATGCTAGCATTCAACGATAAGATTTAGACATATTAGAAAGAAATCATTAGATCTTCTTTAAATATATCTAAGACAAAACATAAAAGTAAGGGGTTAGAGTTACCTCCTAACACCTTAGCTTGTTCCTCTAATGTGCAGTATTCTCCATTTCAGAGTTAAATATCTAAGATACCCTCCATTGAAGCAATAAATTCAACCATGAAAATGAAAGACAATAACTTACAACAAAATATCCTTTTCTTATTCTCCAATAAATTTCCACCAGTTTACAAATGAGAGGTCCTCCCCATTTATAGATGAAGAGGAGGCTTGAAACCACATTCAAAACCACGGTAAGAAAATAATACCATGAGTAGAATAAAAAACCACGAGCAAAATGCTATTTTAGATGTGCTCTTACAAATAGAAATACGATTTTTTCGCTTTTCATGGTGCACACCTTTTAGGAAAGGGTCAAAGTGGACAAAAAAGCCCAACATGCCGCCTTATATGCCTCTCTTCCTTGATAATTTGACAAGTAATGTCAGTAGGTTGACCAACCATGTTGATTACATTTGCCATATTGATCTATGGATGGAGGAGGTTTGCGGATGTACGTGCCAACCTTGGTATAGTTTGGGCCTTGTTCTTAACAAGTATGACCTTGCCTGGCTTCCTGACTTAGCCATGGTTGAGATTTTTCCTGAGACCCACATGACGATAAACATATCCCTATTTTGGCTATTAACCAAGCACAAGGGAATAACTTGAATTGTTGATAAGATCTTTGAGTGGTTGCATTGGATATTTGATTTCACCTAGCAGCCACTGTTAGGCAGTAGGGTAGGCATGGATAAACTTCTTTGAGCAGTAGTCTAGAATGCATTTTCTTTCCATGCATCGTTTCCTTTTCATTTGTGTTTTTACTTTCTTGCTGTAGCATGATTTGCTTGATACATACGCTTGCATTTACTTTCCTTACTTAAGAATTTTGATTTGATGCAGTAGTCATTTTTCATTTTTCGGGGTAGTAGATTCGCCCCAGAATTTTGCGTGCTTCGTTTCCATAAGTGTGTGTAGGTCACAGGTCTGCGGAAAATATGGAGTTCTCATACACTCTTGCATGGAGTGCATGTCCCTGAGTAGGAGCCAGATGTTGTTGATTTTTGTAGCTTCGGGCAGGTATTCTCACGTGCCCTAGGTGTTGGGCATGTGGGAATCGTCATGGGCACCACCTCACACTTTCGGTTCGGTGAAAACCCCCTTGTAGTTTGAGTTGGGGGCTTGATGATGGGCTTCGTGTGCATGTGTTGGGGCTTCACACCCACACAAGAAGATTAAATTATTCTAATTTAATGTTGACTTGTGGAGGGGCTTTCGACACACCCCTTGGACTTGTATAAATAGAGATCAAGTCATTGTGGCATTTGATCATTGTGGAGTGATAAGGAGAAGGAGCTTGGTAACCGTAGTCCAGCCAAGAGGTGACCTCAGTCCAACCATGGAGGAGAGGTCGGAAGGCCTCAATTTGCTGTTTTTGTGATTGTTCTAGGTAGGTACCATTGAGAGGAGGTCTAGGCCAACAAAGGTAGGCCTTAATCTTGCTATTGTGTGACTGTTTTGGGTAGGGAAAGGACTCGACCTAGTCGAAGAGACCAACATCAGCCTAGAGGAGACTTGGGTTGCCAGTTAGGGCTGCGACTGGTGTCTAGGAAGCTCGATTCGGCAGAGGAAGCCTAGCCGCAGCAAGAGGAGGACTCAACTTGTTCTTTGGTGACTCGGATTGATGAGAGGAGGAGGCTGCAGGTATGTGGAAGATTTTCGGTCTTGTTAGGAGTGGCTGTCAATGATGCCTAGGAGGTTGGTATAGCAGGTTCTAGTAGCTATCAGCTGGGACAATAATGGACATCAAGTTCTGGGGCAGTCTGGTGGGCAAGGGAAACAGACTTGAAGGCAGATTTAGGACAACAAACGACGGCTGGAACAATAGTAAGTTTTTGGTAGGTTGATGACAAGTTGAGGGCAGTTTGAAGGCAACTTAGAAGGCTGTTACAATAGTGTAACAACAATAGTCTTAGACCAGGTTTGGCACGAAAACCAAGGAAGGTTTCAATTGTATTTTGTAAGTGAATTTTGGCATATTCTTTGTGTAAGGTTTGGGCCATTGCCTCTGGTACAGGAGCCCATTGGTTCTTGGTTTAAGAACATGATTTTTGGGCTTGAAATTTATGTGTACCTGTGTATGATCTAATTGCTAGTTCTATTTTCCATTGTGCTAAATGGTTAGGTATCTCAGTGTGTTTACGCTTACAGTCCAAATCGAGTTAATTTACATATAACTGTCTAAGACATAGACCGGACCTGAGGTGTAGTCAAAATCTAATAGATGTTACCCTCTCAGGGGTAGCAAACTTTGGATACTCTCACAACGGTATCATGTACCTGCCTGCATGAGATATCATACATCTTTTCTCAGATCCAGATTGAGTCCTTTAATTCTCCAATTGAGACAATGATGACTTCTCTACGAACTGTGATGTGCTTCTTGCAAATGCTCAAATATCAACGCACCTTGATGCTCCAAGTTACTCCATTGATACTCCTTGTGTAATACTTACCTAGACGTGATGATATAATATCCTGACATGTCGTGAAGTTGTAGTTACCTTGCGACTATTGATTAGAATGTTATAACTTACAAAATCTTATCACTTGCGTTGTATTACCCCAATGGACATCTTATTTGTTAATAGTGTGTCCACCTTAAGATTACTCACACTACCTGGCGTTCAAACTGGATAGTGCAATCCACATCTTATATAACCATATATAAGCATTTTCCATCTCCCTAAGTATCATTCATCTCCATCCACATTAAAAAAATGGCATCTCATCAGGTATGTTTTCTCAAAGGTCAAAATAAAACGTCAGAGTTAAAGACCTAAATCAAATGAAGCCATAAAGGCTAAGGAGGTGAAGAGCAAAGCAAACAAAGTACAATTACTTCACTATGGTCCCCCTTGTTATCCCCGTTTTTTAGGGATAACTAGGAGATCATGTCTCGAGGCCCATAGGTCCTAGACATGGAGTACTGAGAGCAGGATTGACCTGAGCATGGCCCTGGAGGGCCCATCCTTTTCTTCTTCCATCAACTTTGTCTTGTTAGCAGCAACAACATCCATCACCATTGGCTTGGTCTTGTATCAGAAGAGGTTCTTGCTCCATGAGGTAATTGGTCCAGGTATCATGGTATGTGTCACTTTTGATCATTAAAACCTTTAAATATATGCATCTGATTCCTTTTATCTCTAACAACTGCTTGGATCTTACATTTGCCCACTCGACCATGATTGGGGGAATTGACAGAGTGCCCTAGCAAGCCTGTGCCCATAGGTTTTGGTTTGCCACTGGGGAATTTCTGAAAAGCCATCGTTCGCTCCCATCATAACACCACTGTTTCATCTCATCTCCCGCTCATTTATCCCATTCCCCTTGTCCGGGCATTGGGTTGACCTATTTGTAGGGTTGCATCTTATCTCGTGGGAAGAAGGGGCTAAAGGCCCAGAAGGTAAAAGCAGCTGGTAAAAGACAAAAGCCTAGAAATAAAACCTCGAGATGCTTTGCCCAGGGATCCTCGAGAAGGCAGTAAAAGGCCTCTCAGGAAGAAACAAGAGGGACTCGGAAAATAACAAAACAAGACCTAGTCAGAGGAAAGGGGGTCTCATCACGAGCCAGCCTATTAGGTCCATGGGTACCTAACAGTATGACATTGCCACCATTTGGTTACCATGCCAGGGCAGTGACCTTTGGTTGCATGACCAAGGGAAAGGGGGTCTCATCACGAGCCAACCTTCTCATCTCTGTGAAAGTACTTGTGGGTAACGCTGTCAGCTCTGGTCACCATGCCAAGGCAGTGTCTCCTGGTTAGTTCTTGAATAAAAAGAAAAAGAAGAAAAGCAAATAAAAGAAGAATAAAAAGAACAAAGGCAAGAATGGGCTTGGAAAAAATGCATCCATGACGGGTACAACTCGCCTTCTACAAAGGCACCCACAGGTAACACTTATACATCCTTGGCCCTCACTGCACCTCATGTTTGGACATCACCTCACATACATGGCTTGGATGAGATCTTCCTGGAAACTTTCCTTTTCTTGTGGACATTAGCCTAATAGGACGCCTTGGCCTTTTCTCCAATCTTGTATTGTAGGTTTTTGTAATATCTTGGAGCTATTGACTGATGTATTAGGGGTTTTATGCATATGTTTAATAATATTGATGATGAGATGTGATTGACATTGCTATGATCCCTGTGACTGATGAGCTCATGGAGGGCGTAGCTTTTGATGTGCAGGACCATGCTCGACGGACAGGTACCATTTGGACCGGTACACATGGGGAGATGACCAGTTCGGACCTCCATGGGGCTGAAGAGCCCACCAGATGGATGCTGAGACCCCATCAGGGGG